>CAUYLG010006121.1:0-15685 GCA_963573385.1 Cacajao melanocephalus | reverse complement strand
GCCTTGTTCTCTTGCTGATGAGGAGCTGCGATCCCCTGTAGGAGGAGAGGCATTCTGATTTTGGGTGTTCTCAGCATTTTTGCACTGGTTTCTTCCCATTTTTGTGGATTTATCCACCTGTCATCTTTGTAATTGCCCACTTTCAGATTGGGTCTGAGTGAACGGCCGGCTTGGTGGTGAAGTTTTTTCTGTTTCTTAGTTTTCCTTTGGCGGACGCCCCTTCCCCACAGAGCTTGGCCTTCCCGGGTTCAGCTGTGCTTACTGTGAAACTCTCAGTCCTCAGTGCTTCCAATTGCTGTTCTCCTTGTGGGGATGGGACCAGCGTAGCCTGACTCAAAGGGCACCGAGTCACGTATACTCCGCACTGAGAAGTGCCGTGCTGTGCTGGGGCACCAGCAAAACAGCCGCGCCAGCCAAAAGAGTTGCGCTGGCAACCTGTGTGGCTCCTCCGCTGGGAATCTCCCAGTTTGTGGGCAACAGAAATTCATCTGAAATTGCGGAGTCCACTCGCTCTCTGCGCTTTCACTGGGAGCTACAATCCTGAGCTGTTGTTAATCGGCCATCTTGGATGTCTCTCACCTTTATTCTTGAAGGATATTTTGCTTGGTATGGAATTTGAGGCTAGAAATTGTTTTCTTTCAGTGCATTGAAGACATACTATATTTTTCCTGGCTTCCACTGTAGCTTTTGGTCTAACAACTACCCCTTTTAATATAATCTGTTTCTTTTCTCTGATTAATTTTTCTCTTAGATGTGGGTGTTCTTCAGTATGTAATTATGGTTTCCTTTTTAGTTTTCTTGCTTGGGATTTATTGGCCTTGCAGGACGAACTAAAAATAAACCTTTCTCCCAAACCACTCCCATTCTCATAATCAGGACTGGAAGGAAAATGCTCAGCTGTTGAGAGGAGTAAGACAAATAGTAGTTTTTGAAATAAGAAAAATATGAGGGAGACGTAACCACAAGCTCCCCTCATATATTTAGCTTGATGACAAACTACTCAAATGGTCTGATAAAAACTTAAGAATGTGGCTTAAAGTGGTCCCAGACTAATAGATGCCTCTCCCCCATCCCCAGCTCTGCAAATGCAAACCCCTACTGGAGGAAACTGCTTTCACCCCATTCAGGAAAATAAGAAATTTACTGCCATGATTCATTAAACATTTAGAGAAAAAAGATATTATGAATGAGCATCAACAGAAACAACATATAATAGAAATGGATCCACAGAGACTCCAGATACTGACAATTTTAGGCATAAAATATAAGAGAGTTTATGATATTTAAATAAATAAAATTTAAACAATTTGTAAAGGAATATTAAACCAAAAAGAACAGTTAATCAGATTGGATTTAATCTGAAAAATGAATTATTTGACAAAAACTCTATTAATGTGTTTAACAGCAGATTTGACTACTTTCTTCAAAGCACAGCTGCGTCCAGTATATCTACTTGGATTCTTACTGCATGGGGGTGGTGGTAGTAATGTTTGAGCATACTTCTGTGAATGCCACCTCAATAAAACTCAACTAGTTGGATATTACTTAGTGGGGTAATGCATCATCATTTTACCTTCTTTCTGATACAATTCCAGAAAATTTTGAGAGTTCTGTACGGGCACAGCATTGTGCTATGCTCTTTAAGGGGATGCAAAATGAATATACATGGTTTGTGCTTTCCAGAACTCTCCAAATGATGGAGGAGTAAGAAAAACACACAAAAAGCTCATACACAAAATAGACTATACATTATTATATAAGAATCAATAGCATGCAGATATACAACATGGGAGTTTGAGAGAGCTATAAATTATGAAGGCAGCACAATTAATGAAAATTGTTTTCAGAATAATTTTATTAAGGATAAGTGCTGTAACTTTTTTAAAAGAAATTTCCTGAAACATCAATTTGGATGAAAACTGAGATCTCAGGTCTCCTGAATGAATTGCCCTACTTAGGACAAAGGAAGAAATTTGTCATTGGTGGTGGTGGAGGAGAGGTAGAGAGAAGGAGAGGCAGGGAGAGAGTGGGGGAGAGTGAGAGAGAGCAAAGAATAGGGGAGAGAGAGAAAAGGAGGGGAAGCTTGATAGGGAGCCAGGAGAGGTTGCAAGGTTGTATGCTTTTCAATGTAATTCCTCCTTTTGAAGTGCTAAATCTTCAACCATGCCTACAAAGATTATGAAACACTTAATGTAAATCCTTTTTCCAACACTAAGTTGTGTGTTCTGGCCCTAGTAAGGCAGAATGAAGATAGTTTGCTGCAGGGTACTGGCGACAGAGTGAAACAGGAGGTTATGTCTCAAGAACTTGAGGATATGAAATGGGGAGCTTCACGTTAGACCGGGCTAAGGAACTGGAAACTGGCCAAGTTTAACTACATTTCAGAGGAGAAGGAGACCCCAGATGACATCTAGATGCTGGTAAGAAAGCTTTTGGGAGAGACAGAATTTGAGCTGGGACCTTGAAATATGGGTTGCAATTTAGCTGCTGGAGAAGAGAATAATATTCCAGGCAGAGGAAAGAGCCTGAGCACAGGCACGGAGAGAGGAGGGTGCTGGGAGCTGTTATCAGGCACCAGTCACGGAGCACACCTATTGTGTCCCACACGTCAGGCTAGGGGAAAAGCACAGACTGAGTCCCAACTTGAAATGGGTCAGTCAGGGCAGAACCTAGGGTCCTAGGTCTGAGGCAGCCAGCTGAATGTGTGGCTGGTTCTCATCTTTCCACTGCTTGGAACCTGGGTTGGTATGACCACTCCTCCCTGTTAGGCTGCCCCACTGGGTTGCTTTCTGCCTCCTGCATACAATGTGGGGGCAGACCGAGTTTGGGGAATGAGGTGCCCACAGTGGTCAGTTGTACAATGGCGCATCTCCTGGTTGTAATTAAATTGTCATTTGGCACATTTTTGCTTGGGTATGGTTTTCTGGGGCACCTCAGGAGATGTCAAACTCCATAACTGAGTCCTGGGACCAAAATATTCATGTGCAAGTAAATGAAAGCAGACCTGTCACTGGGGTCTGCCCCCTGAAATATGGCTGCCCACATCTTTGAAAGTTACAAACCCCACTGTCTATCATCCCTCGTTGACTCGACGTTGCTGATGCTTGTCAGCTCATATGCAACCTGAATCGCCTGCCTCTGGGGAAGAGGTGAAGTGAAAGTGCAACAAAACCCACTACAGACTTGCAGTGCACTTGAACGTGATACTCCAGTTCAAAGAACAACGTTTGAAACAGACTAGAGTTTCTGACAAACATATAACTAATGTCCGTCAAATGCTTTTGATTAAAAAGAGCATGAATCTAAAGCCATAAAAAGTGTTTTTTTCCCCCTCAAGGCAAAGAAGTTGCTTGCATCTTTGAGGGCTGTTTAGTGATCATAGAACTTTGGTTCAAGGAGTTGGAAATTTGTCCAGTGCTGTGTCACATTCTGTATTTGATTTGCAAACATACTTTCTCCTTCACCAAGTGACCACTCAACTAAAGTCAAAAGTTATCTGATTACAGGAAAATAACTTGATCATTCTGATTACTGTAAATATTTTGTAAGCTTGTTCCAACTAAGCACCCTCAGAAAATTTCCATGTTTTTGTCTTATTGTGTATATACAACTTGGGTTATATTCCCCCAGTTTTAAAAAGGACTGCAATTTGAGAAGATGGCTTTGAGGCCCTTCAAAATTACTTGTAATTTTTTTCCCACTGTATTAAAGAATTGTAGGCCATTCCAATATGATCCCAGTCTAATATAATAAATTAGTAATGCATACTGTGTTTAGAAGTAAGATATGGAAAAATTCCTTCATGCTAATTTCCTGCCTGTTTGTAACCATTAGGTCTTAAAATTCCTCATATATCTCTGTCAGGTAGATAAAAGACCCCGATCATTTAACCGCTGCTCAGATATTTCACACACCTGGTTTCAGATAAGAGTTCTAGAGTAGGAAGAGGAGGGTCTAAGGAAAAAAACAAGGAAAAATGCTTCCAGTTTGCAACATCAAATTTTATTACATTAGATCATAAACAACCCCAGTTAGTAAAGCATGTTCACAGTCACATTTGCCTTTTGAAAGGCAGTTGTGTATACATTTCCCCAGGAGCAGATGGCAATTTCGTGGAATCGTTGCACCGTCCTTCATTTTCGAGATTTATAAGGAAGGGTGGGACCATGTTTACCAAGCTTGCTGCTTTCCTCACCAAATCAATTCCTCATCAGGGTCCAACCAGACCTCTGGAGATGGTTAAGTAAGAGTCCAGGGGGACCACTTGACATCTGCTCCACTTACGACTTTTTGATCTTGTTGTTTTTGGCTTTTGAAGAGAGAGAGAGAGAGAGAGAGAGAGAGAGAGTGTGTGTGTGTGTGTGTGTGTGTGTGAGAGAGAGAGAGAGAGAGAGAGACAGAGAGAGAGAGTGTGTGTGTGTGTGTGTGAGAGAGAGAGAGAGAGAGACAGAGAGAGAGAGAGAGAGATGGGTGGCTTTGGCATGGCAGAGGGAGGGAAAATAACCCCACAATGACAGATCATACGAAGGTAATATAAAATTTTTAAGTTTAGTGGGATTACGTCCTGTGAAATTACAATAACAGGAACAGGAGGGAGAACACCAGGGTCTCGTGTGAAACTCTTTGTGAAGGGAATGTAAACTGTATGGCTGTTTTGCTGTCATTAACTAACTCTTGAACATAGGTGTCAGTGAAAACCATATTTTGTACTTTACTCTGAGCCATGTTCCCTGGAGCTGACTGACACTGCCGGCATGGAGCGTTCTCTTTCTTTTGTGAAAACAAAACAAATGAAATCTTGACAAGAAGAAGATGGGGGACATTCAGGAGGAGGTGGCAGATACTAACACTACTGGCGCAGTAACCATCAGGTTTGCCATTTCCTTCCCAATCTCTGGCCCTCACCATCCTTGAGTGGGTGTGGGAAGGAAAAATGAGGGGTAGGGACAAGGAGTGGGGACAGGGGAGGAGAAATAGCTTAAGGCATCCAAAAGTCTGAAAGGTTCTGAAGAGCCTTGAATAGGCGAGTAGCAGAGAAGGTGATAGGGCATCTTCAGATGAGGTCGGTGCAGCAGCCATCTCGACCTCTGCCTCCCTGATTCTGCCACTGGCCTGTTATTCGCCCTCTTCTTGGTTCTTGGTGGATGAGGAGAGGAAAGCCTGGGAGTGGTGAATGTGGCCTGGCTCAGGAGTTTTTAGTATTAATGTGTCATCTGTCTTGACTCTGGGGTTTTGTCCCTGATTATATTTTGTCCTTGATATCTCTTAAAAAAATGACATAGCAGGACCTGCAGAAAGCTATCAGGAAGGCCCTGGTGTCCCTGACCAAGTCCCTTCCACCTTTGGTTGAAGACTGAAACTATGTTTGGGCTTCGTTTTCGGATGTCAGGCATTTTCTTGGTCTACCACACACGTCGTATTCAGCTGTTCTCAGACATGTACAGAATTGGTTTACCGAGTCTTTCTAAGATAGCAACTCACCAAGTGTGAGAAGCCAAGTGTGGCCATGGGGAACAGGGACAGAGAGGTCCAGGGTTTGGCAGCAGGAAAGCTTGGAGGTGGGAAGGACAGGGTGACCCCATAAGGGGGTGTGCCCAGTGAAGACATGCAAGACCATATTTTGCTGAGCTCTGGTTGATGTGAGGGAGTCTGATAACTCCAACTGCACTCTAGGACTTCATTCTTAACGGAATGTCTGGAGTAAGTGATGACATTTGTGTCCTGGTTTAGAGACTGTGAAATGAACTTGTCTTTGGGTGCAGATCTAACAAGTGGTCAAGGTAAGATTTCTGTAAACCTGGGAATAGGTATCCTAAATCCTAGTCCCTGTCTGAAGGGAATTGATGTCTAAGCAATTTCTCAATGTATGCTTAAGAGTTTAGGTGCCAGCAGAGAAGATGGCCTGGCTCATTAATGACACTCCCATCTATACTTAGGTATGAGATATTTTGTTTCCCAGTGAATAATTTTTTTAGGGGATGTTGTCACACGTATCTGCTGTAGATGGAACCTGCCTAGCCTACCTCTTTGTGATCCAACTGCCTTGGATCTCTGTCCCCAAACCCTGGTTTCTGAGTGCAGCCATCTGGAAGGGGATTCAGGGCCAGGCCCCTGCTGCCCCTCATCTGCCTTTCATATCACCTGGAGTCTGCTCAGTGAGGTCTACTGTGGGGGCTTAAAACTAATCTCCCATAGTTTATGATCCCAAATCCATTTGCAGTGAGGAAGACCCTGGCTGACCAGCAGCTTAAACAAATGTCCCCTTCTGTGGCGTTCCTATGGCGAGACTCAAGTTCCACACGCATGATGTAAGTGAGAGCAGGGCAGGCCTTTCTCCCACACGTGGCTCAGAAATCATTTACAAAGCAAACAGAAAAGACAGCTCTGGGCAGGAGACTTTTCCTTTTGCTCTGGGCCAGGCCTGCACTCCCAGGCCACTCCTAGAGGGCTCGTCTGATCTGAGCATGCAATTGAAAACAGGTGTCCACCCAGTGCCTATAAAATATATACTGGCAATGGGGGTGATCCTTGGAGATTCTTTCAACCAGTAGAAATATGGAGGCAATTCCCAAATCTGACTCTGCCTAGATCCTTCCAGACCTCCAGCCCCATCTCTCTTAAAAAAAAAAAAAAATTCAAAAAAAAAAAAAAACCTTGCAGGGAAACTGGGAGCATATGGTTCTACCACTGTGAAGAAAGAAATGTGAAAAAGATTACCGAGACTCTGTCAAAACATCAGACTAGGCCTTGCGCGGCTGGAAAAGTGGCTCTTGTCTCCTGTCTTGCCCCTTCCTCCCCACCTGAGCGACCCAAGTGACCTTGGGCTGTACGAGCCAAGTGGTGACTGTGACTCGGATGCCAGATTTATCCAATTTCTGTTTAGTAAACAAATCGAATGTACCGCTGCTCATGTTTGGGATAAATATCTGATTAGATGCTCTTAAAATATGATGACTATGGCTCATAAAGGAAAGGAATTTCAGCTGGGCAACGTCCAGCCGGGGTGCGAGGATTGGGTTTCCTCTTTATTTGTTGTCAGCAAGTGCTCCTGATCTTTCCTACCTTGCAAGTTCATTAAGCATATGCTTGAACGTGGGGATACTGACAACGCAGCTGTATTTCATTTGTAGATAATTGATGCAATAAATGTAATAACCAAACGAGATATGTTGACTCATGAGCTAATTTGGGTGTAGATGTTACAGCAGTTGTGCAGCTGGAAATGTTTCCATCACACAATCTGTTTCAGATAAATGTTCCTCGTTCCTGTCCTCACTAGGACCAAAAAAAAAAAAAAAATCAAATCATCCTGTATGTCTAAAAGTACATGTTCATAAGTCATAGTCAGTCTAAGCATAGCTTAAAAGAATACCAGTATAGGCAATTTACTATGCAGACAGGTGACATTAACCCCTGACACACTGGAGGTGCTCAGTACAGGTGTTCACCCTGGTTTCCTTAAGCACTTTTGTTCTAGAAACCTGAGGAACCTTAGTTGGAAGGGTGTGGATCCATTGATTTTCTTCTGCCTTTTCTTTTTTCTTACTGTAGTCACAATTTCTTTCCATGGCCCATATATTTCCAGAGGCTTCTCATCTTTTATCTTCTCTGATATTATATTGGTGCAAAAGTAACCATGATTTTCAAAAACCACAATTACTTTTCCTGCAACCTAGTATTTTAGCTAAAGCAATCTGAATAATTGTATGTGGGAGACAAAGTCCTGTGATTTTAAAACAAGGGCTCTTGGAATGGACAGCCTTAATAGAAAGGAATATGTAATACATGACAGACCCACACTTTGAAGAGGCTCTCTTTAGGTATCTATTAATAACTTAGGCTAGAGTTAACAAATTATGGCCCACAGACCACAAATAGCCCCCCTGGCTGTTATTGTACAGTCCTTGAACCAAAAATAGTTTTTAGATTTTTAAATGGCTGCAAAAAATCAAAAGAAGAATAATGTTTTGGGATATAGAAAAATTATGTGAAATTCAAATAGTGTTCGTAAAGGTTTATCAGAATATAGCCACAGCCAGCCATGGTGGCTTATGTCTATAATCCCAGCACTTTGGGAGGCTGAGGCAGGCAGATTGCTTGAGTCCAGGAGTTTGAGACCAGCCTGGGCAACATGGTGAAACCCTATCTCTTACAAAAGTAGAAAAGTTAGCTGAGCATTGTGATGTGCACCTGTAGTCTCAGCTGCTTGTGAAGTTGAGGCTGGAAGAGGATTGCTTGAGCCAGGAGGTGGAGGCTGCCATGAGCCATGATCACACCACTGCACTCCAGCCTGGGTGACAGAGTGAGACCCTGTCTTAAAAAAAAGAAAAAAAGAAAAAAAGAAAAAAAAACACAGCCACGCTTATTGGTGTACTATTTTCTATGACTGCTTTGGTGGATAGTTCCAACATTTACCGTTTAGCCCTTTACAAAGAAGTTTGCCAGCCTCTGGCCTAGAGTAAAATACTGCTGATTTCTGCAAGTGAAGAAAAGCTAGGTTTCATTGCAGTGTATTTTAAAATGAAATTTTCTTACTTCAATTAGGTAGATAAAGAGAGTAGGCTAACCACCCCTTGTCTGCAGAGGCCCTTGTTAAAGGACTGGATAGGGCACCTTTACCATTAGCATATCATGACTCAGTAGTGGCCTTAGCTTTTCTCCTTATGTTGACATATGGTAGCACTGTTTGTATTCAAACACTGTTTCTAATCTGTTTGAAAAGTTTGTCTTCCTAACTGGGTAATCTATTTTATAATTTTATTTTTGTACTCAAACTGTTCAACAAATTGTTTTCTCAATAGATAGTCTTAAATTTCAGGTTGATTGAGGTATAATTTTGATACATTATATGGGATTATAGAAGAATTTTGACAAGGGTCTAGTCATGTAACCACTACCACAGTCAAGATCTAAAATAGCTCTGTCACCTCCCCACATTCCCTTGTATCTCTTTGGAGTCAGTCATCTTTCTACCTTCCACAGCCCCTGACTATGATGGATAAGTTTTCTGTTCCTATAGTTTTACATTTTCCAGAACGTCACATACATGGGATCATATGGAATGTAATGGAAATTTTAAAGGTATGTTTCAGTTCCCTCAACCTCAATTTAGATACCAATGAACTCTTAATTGACGAGTTTCAACTATATTTGCAATAAACATTATATAATTAAGATTAAGTCTATTTTCCTTGGTTATCTGGAAGAGGAATTAAAAGTTTGTTGTACAGATGCTAAATTTGTGGGACAGATTTTGAAGTTAATCTGAAATGCTTTTACTAAAACAAGAAAAAAAAAGGAAAGAAAATATTATCAATTATATTGATTCTTTCTGGATGAATTTTTTTGATTATATAATCTTAGGCTTTTGATTTAATAGCCCCCAAATAATTTATAAAATGGGTTTCTCGATGAGTGAAAAGAGAGAATAAATTTTGTTTATATAGTCACAATCTGTCAATCTAAACCTTTCTCTTCTTAAATTTTATATATTATATCTTAAAAGGTAAAAAATATGCAAGAGCATAAAATACGCACTGTGTTATTACTTGTTTCATCAAATATAGGAGTATTGTCTCAGAATGGGGATTGGAAAAGTCTTATTCACTATGTGAATAAACAAAAGGTTTATGAAAAGTTGACAGAATATACATGTGCTTGTACTAAAACAAGAAAACCTAAAATGTGTATTTCCCGTACATCGATATTGCAGTGATTTTCTAGAACACTGAATTTGTTCTTTAGAAGTAGTTGTTAATATGTCAGTTTTCTTTCTAGACAGTCCTACACCAGAGATGCTCTTACATGCTGGCAGTGCTATGTTAGTGAGTACAAATGAAATTTAAAAAGTAATTTATGCTCAAGATCATTAGCCCTAAT
Organism: Cacajao melanocephalus; assembly: GCA_963573385.1. Classification (NCBI taxonomy): domain Eukaryota; kingdom Metazoa; phylum Chordata; class Mammalia; order Primates; family Pitheciidae; genus Cacajao; species Cacajao melanocephalus. The sequence goes on along the minus strand of CAUYLG010006121.1, from coordinate 5,806 downwards.
CTAGTTCCTCCTTTAGCCTCTTCTCCCCATCTCCTTGCATGTTTAGTGTCTACTATGGGTAACACACTGTTTCCCCTTGGTGACCCTTTTCTTAGAGTCTAGGATAGGGAAATTCCAAAGGACCCCTTCAATGTAAGTCAAGCGTGAGCTTAAGTAACGGTGGATATTTAAGTACACCAGAGGTCTTGCTAGATCTTGTTAAGTTAGGTTTTCTCCAACATTTTTATGCTTTTGCATATTTTTTTCCAGCTCCCAGAAGAGTGTGAAAAATAGAATCAATGTGTTTTAAGGATCTTTGTTAGTTGTAGGTTTCAGTCCAAGAACGCTAGAATTTTGCTGTCTCTCTTTACGTAAGTGGGCTTTGGATTAAAACTCAAGGTAGCAAGTTCAGAAATTGGCCTGAAGTTTTTCATTTTATTTCAAACTGAACTCATGTTACTCCTGTTGAAAATTGTACTGACAGGCCTATACATATAATTTATGATATTTCCTATCAAGATGTTTAGCTGAATTAGAAACATTTGTGAACAAGCCCTTCTGCAGCCAGTTAAAAGGCATTTTTCTGCTGGGTAAGGGAGGAGGGTGTGGAGTGCAGAGGCACTAAGGAGAACTCAAATACCTTTTATTTCAATGACCGTTTGATCAAGTAATTGACTGTAAACTGTTTACAACGGTGACCCTTGTTGCAACCATGGAAGAGGTGTTTATGGGTAGACATTAAGCTCTTTCTTAAGTTGCTTACAAAGTGTGCTGTTTACAGAGCAAACTTCCCCAAACATCTTATTTTTCTCTGAAACATTACGGAAAGTAGGTAACGGGAATGGAGGTGAATAAATGACACTTTGATTATGTTTTTATGTTTTTGGGAGAGCCTGACTTTTTCAACAATAATTCCATTTTCACATTTCAGATCATGGAAAAAGGAAACCTCCGAGTAGAATCCATCAGAAGCATTTATAAAATATCAAGGATAAACCCAGCATTTTAGGAAGAGGCTATTGTATCAACTTGTTAAATTGCTTAAATAGAAAAGCGATGTTGACCACATTGGTTTTTATGCAGGATTGAGCAAACTTATCAATGAAGACAAATACAACACTAGCATTGTGTGAGAGAAAATGTATTTGAAACTACATTTCCAGGGATTAAGATGTGACACCACCACTTTCAGTTAGATTTGCACTGTTGATGGGAATGTACATCAGTCCAACTATTGTGGAAGATAGTGTGGTGATTCCTCAAAGATCTAGAAGCAGACATACCATTTGAACCAACAATTCCATTACTGGGTATATACCCAAAGGAATAGAAATAATTTTATTGTAAAGATACTTGCACGTGTGTGTCCATTGCAACACTATTCACAATAGCAAAGACATGAAATCAACCCAAATGACTCTCAGTGATAGACTGGATAAGGAAAATGTGGTGCATATACACCATGGAATACTATGCAGCCATAAAAAGGAAGGAGATCATGTTCTTCACAGGGACATGGATGGAGCTGGAAGCCATTATTCCTCAGCAACTACTAATTAAAGTAATGCAGGAACAGAAAACCAAACACCACATGTTTTTACTTATACGTGGGGGCTGAACAATGAGAACACATGGACACATAGGGGAGGGGAACAACACACACTGGGGCCTGTTGGCAGGCAGGGGAGGGGAGAGCATCAGGAAGACTAGCTAATGGATGCTGGGCTTAATACCTAGGTGATGGGCTGATCTGTGCAGCAAACCACCATATGTAACTAACCTGCACATCCTGCACATGTACCCTGGAATTTAAAATGGAAGTTAATGAAAACATAAAGATAGATTTTTGCCAAGAGATTTAAAAAACGTTTATATATTGTTTGTAAAATAAAAGAAAAATTACACTTATTTTTAAAAGAATGCATTTTTGGAAGGTGTGATTGTGGCCTAATGAACAAATTTCTGGAAGAGATTGGTACAAATAACATTGCTCTGTTCACATAAATGTGGCTCCCCGGGTTAAATGCTTGCTGACCTCACACAGTGTACGTAATGATGCCAATTGATCAGGTATTTTGTGAAGTCCCATATTATGTTTGCAGTCTGCTGGATACACATGAGAGGTATAAAATTCCTTCTGTCTGTTGAGGTACAAAGGCATGAATAAGGTGAAAACATAGCTGTCTAATGCAGGCATCATCATGAGTATAGCAGAAAGCCTTTGCACCACTCTAGTTGTGAGGGGAAGAGAACACACAGATGGTGGCAGAGGAAAATGAATGAAATGGGTAACTAAGAGGTTTTGGGATTGAAAAGTTGGCAGGACTGGTTTTGGGTCTGGAAGAAAACCCAGGTGACCATGTGTTTTCAGCTAGTGTGAGCAGGAGTGATAGGAGAGTTGCCTTTACCCTTCGCCTGCTTCTGTTTTTTTGTCTGGAAGGCAGATGTGATGCCCAGCAGTGGGGTTAGACATCTTACCATCAAGAGGACAAAAGCCATACAGGGTGGAGCAGGAGGAAGGAAGGAGCCTGGACCCTGGGTAATGTCCTCAAGTACTTGCACCAGCCCTGGAGTTCCTGTTGGGAAAGCCAACCAACCCCTCTGGAGTTAAGCCACAGGTCACTGGGTTTCTGCTCCAAGTGGCTACGTCCTAATTGACAGGGCCTTAAGGAAAGGATCCAGAAAAGCAGAAAGGAGAGGGGAGGGCCATTCATAGGAGGCACAGAGAGGCTCAGGCATAGAAGTGGAATGCATCATCATACCCAGGGAATAAGGAGTAGAAGAGCCTGAGGAGTCATTTATTCTGGCTGAAAGTGTCTGGTGAAAAGCAGGAAGGATCAGGCAGGCATCAAACTGATTTGCTATTAAAAGGCTGTTCTTTAAAAATTCTGGGAAGACTAGACTGGGTGCGATGGTTCATGCCTGTAATCCCAGCAGTTTAGGAGGCCGAGGTGGGTGGATCACGAGGTCAGGAGCTTGAGACCAGCCTGGCCAACAGGGTAAAACCCTGTCTCTGCTAAAAATACAAAAATTAGCCAGGCGTGGTTGTGGGTGCATGTAATCCCAGCTACTTGGGTGGCTGAGGCAGGAGAATCACTTGAAACCAGAAGGTGGAGGTTGCAGTGAGCTGAGATTGTGTCACTGAACTCGAACCTGGGTGAAAGAGTGAAACTCCATCTCAAAAAAAAAAAAAAAAAAAAAATTCTGGGAAAACTAAACAAATGTGTTTAGTGCTAATTGGGTTGATCAGATTTTCACTGATGATAGTTTTATCATGGAATAATGATTTAATGATCTATTATTAGAACTTGTCAAATAAGCTTTCATAATGAAGATTCCACTGTCTTATTCAGTAACCGGCTGATGGATTTAGGGGGCTGGGATAACAGATGTTATGTCATCAGCATATGATATACACTGTGTCTACACAATAGAAGGCAAAGTAGAAACTTTGCTTTCTGCTAGTGATGGTTCTGATTGATTGAATTTTTCTCTCTATGGAGTTAAGCTTTATCATTCAGTTAGAATCATTCAAGCAGTGGTTTGATAAATTCTCCAAGGAGCTTCAAGTAGTGTCCTTCATCTTTCCAGGGGTTCTTAGACTTTAACAGGCATGAAATTCACTGGGGGAACTTGTTCAAGACATTCAGAGGTTCTGGTACAGCAGGTATGGGCTGGTTGTCAGGAATCTTCATTTGTAACAAGCACCCCTGGTGATTCTGTTGCAGATGGTTTTCCAAGTGTCATGTGAGAAGCATTGATCTACGATCTGTTCCTCTTCCTCCTTCCTCTTCTCTTCTGTGCCCATGTTCTGGTGCTATCCAGAAGGAAAAGACTTTCTGAAGGTGAGGCTCTCATTTTATCTCCTGTGAGTTTTTGCTGGTATCTGGGGGGTTTACTAAAGGACGTGCTGTTTTTCAGACTCTTCTCATACCTCTTAAAAATGTTTGCCTTTTGAATTCCAATGGAATACTTCTTCATCAACTAGAAAACTTGTAAAAACTCAGTAAGAGATAAATAATAAAATATAAATCATCATCATTCCTCTATCTAGACAGAAACCACAGTTAAAGTTCTGGTGTATCTCTTTTTCTTCTCCCTCTTTACATAAAATTTGGAACCAAATATATTTAAAGGATATGCTGTTTTTCATATCCCTCATGCCTGATCTTCTCAGACTTATTGGTGTTGGAGTCCTCAGTTCTGACATTGAGGTGAAGGTATTCGGCTCTTTTCACAAATCTCCGGTTTAGTATCACCTCGTGAAGCTCTTTAGAATATTTATGCAAATGCATAAATATAAAGAAAAGATACGTTTAGCAAATGAACAAAGTCTTGTTGTTTTAAAATGAGCAGCATAATGTTCATTTTAGGAAAGACTCAGAGTAAAGACATTTATTTTTATTACTTTTGGTGAATTTAAGTTATAAACAACTTTCCCTATGTCATTAGCAGTTGAAGCCTTATTGTGGAATAGGAATACACCCAAGGTCCCAGACTACCACATCTCTATGCATTGTTACAGTGGTCATGGGGTAGTCAGGGCTTAGATGTTCATTCAGCTCCTTGAATCAGCCAGGAATCTTTGGTTGCAAGCAACAGAAACTGACTTTGGCTAACATAACATGGGAAATTTACTGGCCAGATATGAGTAGCTCAAAGAATGGAAGGAAAGGCAGAACAACTGGGCCTCAGGGAAGGTAGAACAGCTCAGAAGATCTAGGTGCCAGGTGCTAAAGGGTGTTCTCTTTTGGGCATTGGTCCCAGAACGAATGTGCACTGACTGTTTTCTGTTACTGGGTTACTGGCTCCTTCTCTAAGAGAACACCAGTTCATTCGTTCATTCATCACATATTTATTTTTAATGATGTCAGCTTTTATTTTAAATTCAGGGGGTACCTGTGCAAGTTTGTTACATGGGTATATGGTATGATGCTGAGGTTTGGGGTATGAATGATCCCATCATCCAGATTATGGGCATAGCACCCAACAGGTACTTTTCTAGCCCTTATTCCTGTCTCCTTTCTCCCCACTCTCATAGTCCCTAGTATTCATTGTTCCTACCTTTAATAAGTCCGTGTGTACCTGGTATTTAGCTCCCATTTGCATGTGAGGACAAGTGGTATTTGGTTTTCTGTTCCTGTGCTGTTTGCTTAGGATAATGGCCTCCAGCTGCATCCGTGTTGTTATAAAGAATATGACTGCATTCTTTTTTATGGCTGCATAGTATTCCATAGTGTATATGTACTACATTTTCTTTATCTAGTCTGCTGTTGATGGGCACCTAGGTTGACTCCATGGCTTTACCATTGAATCACATATTTGAGTACAAAGCACCCTTTTAGGTTCTAGGTTTAAAAGAGTGAACAGAATAGACAAAAAGTATTACCATGAAGAAGCTTACATTCTAGTTAGTAGAGACTGGCAATACATTAACAAATAAAAATGAATAAAATACATAGTATGTTACTTGGCAATACATGTTACAGAGACTAAATGGAGAGGGTGATGCAATTTTTTTTTTGTCTGTTTTACTTTTTCTATGGGTGATGCAATTTTAAATTGAGTGACCAGTAAAGGCCTGACTTAGAAGGTGATGTTTGAGTCTAGACCTAGAAGAGAGCTGTGTAGATGTTAGGGATGAGCTTTCCTGGCAATGGAGACAGCGTTGACTTGCTTTTTTTTTTTTTTTTAATTTTTATTGTATTTTAGGTTTGGGGGTACATGTGAAGAACATGCAAGATTGTTGCATAGGTACACACGTGGCAGTGTGATTTGCTGCTTTCCTCCCCTTCACCTATATCTGGCATTTCTTCCCATGCTATCT
>CAUYLG010006120.1:0-35653 GCA_963573385.1 Cacajao melanocephalus | reverse complement strand
CAGTCCTCAGCGCTTTCAATTGCTGTTCTCCTTGCGGTGATGGGACCAGCTGAGCCCAACTCAAGGGGCACCCAGTTGCATATACTCTGCACTGAGAAGCACTGCGCCGCGCCGGGGCGTAGGCAAAACAGCTGCGCTGGCCAAAAGAGTCACGCTGGCGACCCTTGTGGCTCCTCCGTCGGGAATTTCCCAGTTTGTGTTCCACAGAAATTCATCTGAAATTGTGGCGTCCACTCACTCTCTGTGCTTTCACTGGGAGCTAAAATCCTGAGCTGTTGTTAATCGGCCATCTTGGATCTCTCCGCCCGGTGATGACGTTTTTTCTGTTTCTTAGTTTTCCTTTGGCGTACGCCCCTTCCCCCACAGAGCTGGACCTTCCCGGTTCAGCTGTGCTTACTGTGGAACTCTCAGTCCTTAGCGCTTCCAATTGCTGTTCTCCTTGTGGGGATGGGACCAGCCGAGCCGGACTCAAAGGGCCCCCCGTCCCGTATACTCCACGCCGAGAAGCGCCGTGCCAGGGCGCCAGCAAAACAGCCGTGCCAGCCAAAAAAGTCGTGCTGGCGACCCATGTGGCTCCTCCGCCGGGAATCTCCCAGTCTGTGGGCAACAAAAATTCGTCTGAAAGTGTGGCGTCCACTCGCTCTCTGCACTTTCACTGGGAGCTACAATCCTGAGCTGTTGTTAATTGGCCATCTTGGATCTCTCCAATGTTTGGATTTTAATTATCAGGACAGTATCATAGAAACATTCCCCTGTATCTAAAACTGTTATACTCATTTTTACTCATATTTGATAGACACATTAGCAAATATTACTATTTCATATCAAGAACTCTCAATTCATTATTTCTGAACTATGTTATTATGAATGGAGAAGACCGAAAATTTAAAAATTTTCCTATGTTTAAGATACTGCCAAAAAATCTGTAAATCTGGCCAACTCGGCATGATAGAAAAAGTCTAATTATTTGATTGCCAGCATTTATATCAACCCACACAATCCACAATCCACGTAAAAGAAATGAGGACACAGTGAGTGTCTTAGTGGAATATTAGGGAGAATATATTAACAGCTGGGCATGCTCAACTTACCTCTACGGATTTCTTGATGTGGTTTTAATACAGAAAGGCACAGACAGGCAAAGAAGGCATGGCAAGGTATTCGGTACATAATTCATTTGAAACCTTTCACTAACTCATTGGAGTATTTTTTTTTTGTCAAAGAGTTTTTTTTTTCTTTCTCTGCTACTCTTCTGTTAACTGCTGGATTCAAGTTAAAACAGAGTCAAGAAAGAGTGATATCCTTTGTAGTTTCCGTGTTCAAATAGTTCTCCAATGCTACCCAAAGATCCACTCATTTCCAGAAGTTAATTGCCTTGGGGAAAGCCCCTTCTAATTTACTGGATTTTTAGCTGTATCCAGGTAAATGAGATGCCAATTAACAAAGTGTGGGAGAAGCAAGACTGTAAAATGAAAATCGAAGGAATTGACTGCAAAGCACCACAAAGACACTACATGTATTTGAGGAAAAAGAGAAATCTCACTTTACTAAAACACATCATATGATTATTGGTATCTGTTTCTTAATCACATACTCAACAGGCCTGTGATTATAATTTTTAAGTATCCAATTTAAAGGGATGATATCCCTTGTATTTCAGGTGTCTGTGTAAGAAATGTATTTTGTTTTGTTTTTCCTAGTACTAGAGAAAACCTAGGATGTCAAAAGGCAGGCACAGACAAACTGTTTTGTAAGAGCAATGCACATTTTAAAACTGCATAAGAAATCATGGCATGCTGCTACTGGTCTTTGTGTGGGTAGCTGGAAAGAGTTAATAGATCTCACCTTCCTGCCTAACTTTACTGCTAGAATCTATGCTACTTCAGAATTCATTGGTTCTTCCCCACTATGCTGGGAACATCTCAAACAGACATCATTCATTTATTGGCATTAGGAGGTATGCAACACATGTTGGTTGAATTAATTAACGTATTGTCCCTTGGAATACAGCCACTGTGGTGAAGGCCTAAAAGGCTAATTAAATACATGCTCCCACCAGGCCTAAAGCAGACCCACCACCCCTGTGAAACACAGAGAATGGGGCATTGACAGAAGTAGTCATTTCTATTTATCCACTTAAGAGACTCCTCTCTTAACAATGTCTTTGAAAACTCCTTTCAGACTAGGTTTTCCTCACTTGTGAGTATTTTTAATTTGGGATCCTTATTACAGAGTGCTGCATACTTTCCCTACTACCAAGATATTCTCATGCTTAAGTAGTGACATCAAAACAAACCTAAAGGCTCACAATATAAAACAGCTAAGACAGAATAAGTAAATTCAATGAAATGAATTATTATAGAATATGCAAATGTGCTTCATCTACATATTTATGATGATGAAAATGGAAAAAATGAAGAGGTTTTCAAAGCACAAGAGGTTTTTAAAAATTAAGTAAAATAACAAATTACAAAATTCACATAATTTAATTATATTAAAATGCCTCTACCACAAAGGCACTCATCCCAAAGTTTTGGATACTTCCCTATCCATATCTGAATAAAGGGAATGAATCTAGAAAATACAGTGTTTGAGGAATAACTTAGTCATAATAATAGCTACCATTTAATTAGTTTATAATATGCCAAGTATTAATACTATTCTAAGCACTTAACATAAATTAATAATTTTCACAACAGCCCTAAAAAGAATTTTTCTTGTCTTCATTTTACAGATGAAAAAACTGATGCTTGAACAGGTTATAATTAGTAAGCATCAGAGCCAGCATTTGAACTCAAAAACTCCAAGATCTATATTCTGCAGAATTAAAACAGGCAGGGGCAAACTGGTTCCGTTAGTAAACTATGTATCCAAAAGGAACCATATCACATATTACAAACTAGCTCTATGATCACACTCTTAGTACAGGACAAAAAATTCAATCAAAGCAGCAAATAGCTCTATGACTGACCTAATAACCTCTTGGCATAAACCACTGTTTCTAGTCTGAGGCTGTCCATAATTTCACAGTGTTGACCTGTATTTGTTTTCTACTGCTGCTGTAACAAATAACCACAAATATAATGGCTTAAACCAACACAAATTTATTGTCTTACAGTTTCAGAGGTCAGAAGTCTGAAATGGGTCTCACTAGACTAAAATCAAGGTGTGAGTGGAAGACTTAGGAGAGAATCTGTTTCTTTGCTTTTCCATCCTCTGAAAGCCACCACTGGTATTCCTTGGCTTGTGGCTGCATTCCTACATCATCAAACCCCATCACAGCTGGACTGAGTATATTTCATTCTGCTTTCTCTCTTTCATTTATAAGGATCCTAGTGATTACCTTGGGCCCATACACATAATCATGGATAATTTCAAAGTTACCTGATCAGCAACCTTAATTCCATCTGTAACCTTAATTCTCTCCTTACCATATAATATAACATATTCATAAATGACAGAGATTAAGATGTGGGGGTCCATTATTCTGCCTACTACATAGATATACCAAAATTTGCTCATGAACTAGAGGTAGAAGACAGAGCACATAATACAATGGAGGTAGAAGACAGAATACAACCACACAGTTGGTCTAGGAATTGTTCACAACAAATAGGTAACACAACTTTGTAAATTTATCATACTACTCTTATAAACTAGTTAAAATATTAGCAATCCAAATGCAAACATACAAATTTGACCAAATGAATATAGTTGGCTAAATTTATTTGAAAGTGTATAGACTAGTTATAAGAACAGTCTAGAGAAAAGAATATAGATTGGTTATAAGAACATTGGATTTCAAATTATCTCCCTTGTAAGTTATGCAGTCTTCAGCAACACACAATGCTGAGCGTCAGTTTTCTCATCTGTACTGTGGGAATTATAATCCCAGACCTACTTTACACCAAGATTGTATGAAGGATTAAATCAGATTGAATCATGAGTGTGGAAACTTTGTGAGTGATAAAGCCCTATGCAAACAAAATATGAACATAAAGAAATGCCAATATGATCATTTTTGTTCAAAATGTAAAAAAGTGCCAATAATAAAGGTTAATAACTAAAAGTATGTACTTCTAGCTTTCTTGTTTGTTTTAAAACCAGAATTCATGTTAGTAATAAAAACAGAATATAATTCTATTATTAAAAGTTTAACATTTACTACTTTTATAACCATTTTAAGGAAGAAAGTTTATATTTAGCTTCTTTTTATATACAGAGAAACAGGCTTAGTCTCTTGATCAAGATCACACAGTATATTGAATCACAGAAACACTAGAAGCTAATAGTACCAACTTTAAGATATGTCCTGTTTTAGAAAATGGATGGCCCATGCCTGTATTTCCAACACTTTGGGAGGCTGAGGAGGTAGATCACAAGGTCAGTTAGAGACCAGCCTGGCCAACATGGTGAAACCTTGTCTCTACTAAAGATACAAAAAATTAGCTGGGCATGGTGGCATGCACCTGTAATCCCAGCTACTCAGGAGGCTGAGGCAGTAGAATTGCTTGAACCTGGGAGGCGGAAATTGCAGTAAGCCAAGATCAGCCACTGCACTCCAGTCTGGGAGACAGGGCGAGACTCTGTCTCCAAAAACAAACAAACAAAAAACAGTAGTCATACCAATATTAGCATTCACACTAAGATTCACCAATTGCATGAATAGCATGACTTACAATAACTAGATGGAAGAAAACATTATTACACACCAAGGATACTCACAGAGTAACTCGGTTGGCACCAAGAGTCCTAGAGTCTTTGGTTCCCAAGATTACTTTGTTTCAGGTTTCACAGGAAAGCATCACATCTTAAGATTGACTCCTAGAAGAATCAAAGAATATAGGAACCACGTAAATATTTTGATGCATGTTTAGAAAAACGAAAGATATATCCAACTCCATATCTGAAAGACTCAATAACATGTAGCTTTCTCTTGCACTGGCTGAAAATGCTATTTTACCTTCTCTTAAATCTCCAAAGTTTTATTTAAACGCCCCTTTAGATATGAACAGATTATTTCGTTAAATTTGTTCACATCACCATTAGTTATACTGGTGATTATAATTATGTTATAATTATAGCATCTTGCCTTTATTTGTGTCTGCCTTTATATTTTCTGTCTGAAGTAAAATTTCTCAAGGTGCAGAGGATTTCCTGAAAAAACATCAGAAAGCCTCATTTCAGTCCAGCATTTTCAGGATTTCAAACCAATAACTGGTTTTTAACTTTTGAGTGATGTCTCTCTCCATTTTTGGTACAAAAATATACGTGAATGTGAGTGTGTGCGTGTGCGCGCATACATGTGTGTGTCTGTTTATAAAGTAATATCTTGAAACTTTTACAGAAATACATTAAAACTCTATTTATATTAAATGTCTTAATTAAAAATTGAAGCAACAATTCAGTGAGACATTTAAGGTTTAACAATACATCAGAAATATTAGAAAAATATAACCAACATACCAGTTCTTGTATGTTCTTTGACTATATAAACCTTGAAACAAGTTTTCACTTCTTCGTCCAATTTCTTTATTTGAAAACAAAGGTTATACAGTATTTACCCCTAAATTTTGACTATTAAATCAAGCTAGTTAACATTCGTAAAATACCTAATATGTACAGCATTTGGTAATGAAATAACATTAATAATAATTATTAATAACTAATTAATAATATATTAATAACTATTAATTCTTCTCTTAAAGCTCCAAGGTTCTATTTAAACACTCCTTTAGATATAAACAGATTATTTAGTTAAATTCATTCACATAACCACTAACCCTAGGTTGTAATTATGGCATGCCATAATAGTTAATTAAAATATTAATTTGTTATTAATAACAGCACTAGTTAATGATATTAATATTTGCTACTTAAGACAGTAAAAATTATTAGCTTATATACATGAATACGCACTAGATTCCTGCTGATTCTTTATTTTAAAAATAAGGTATTTAAGTATGAAAATTCTGATATTTATCTTATTATTAAATCAATATAATCAACTTTGAGGTGTATTCAAGAAAAATCAGATTGTTCTGCAGTAACACTGCACAGTGCAAAGGTTTTTAAAATATAAAAAAAATCACATGCGTAAGGCCAAAGAAAACAGAACAGAAATAGTCTGAGGTCATTTTGATAGCACTTGCAATGTTACTTGATTTGACCAGAGAACCTTGACATTGTAGTCTAAAAATGGAAGAAAGTTTAGGTTTACAACCAATTGTTTACTCTGTAAATTTCAAAACTATAATAAGCAGAGAATGTACATATAATTGTCCCAATTTAGTATAAATTACACAAAAACTTGTGAATTTTACATGCAAAGTACCTCCTTATAACAATAATTAAATTCATTTGAATCTAAAATCAATATTAAGATACACTTCACAAAATTCCTGGTATTAGTATACCACAATAATTAAAAATTATGTAATATGTACTTTTAAAACATGATATCTTACTCTAACTAACTTTCTGATTCAGTAACTAGCACTAAAATTATATAACTTTGAATTTATTTCATGCATAGGTATGGTGACAAATTGGTATTATTTGCTATAATCCAGTTTTGTCTGTATAATTATATTTCTTGCTTCATACCTAATAAGTGAGATCCGCCACATTTTGATTCTCAGGTGAAATAAAATAATACAAATAATATTTGAGAATCATTAGTTAAGGAAGTTTTCTTTCTCTTTTCTGTTTAATTCCTCAACTAAAAATTTATTTTAACACTGTGAGTTTAGAAATTCCCTGATTTCTCTCTACAACATTAAACTATTACAGCTAATATTAATTTACAGTATTTTGTTCTGCAAAAATAGGGCAGTAAAATTTCATTTGTCTTAAGGAGTGACAATTTTTTAAAAAACAGAAGCAAACCTTAAGAATTAAATGTTTGTAGGCTGATATGTAAAACAATAAAATGTAATTTGACAGTTATATAATCATGTATACAAAATAAAGATGTTTTAAAAAAGAAAGGTAGTTTAAAGTGAAATAAAATGTTTTCTATTTCTTTTGGCATGCCTTTTCATCTTCCAAGTAACTTTTACCTTGTACAAAAGTTAGAATACCTGACCTTCTGAAGCATGCATGTGTAAATCACAGATAAGTTCTACAAAGACTTTTACTTGTATTAAAAGGCAACTTTTTGATAATTTATTTAATATAAAACCAACAGCAAAAGTATAAGCTGTATTTAAGTTTCTAGAAAGGTTCATATACTAAGAGAAATTCCTTGATCTGTTCTACTGAAAATAAAACTAACACAAATAAGGGGAATGGGAAGGAAAAAGAAATCTCTAGGCCTTTGGAAGGCTAAGTTAATGTCTAATCTGTCATCCAATTATCAGGTGGGAAATAATATGATATTTTTAATTCTGTAATTTCAGAGACCATTATTTAGGTGATTTAACTGGCCATACTTTTTAGAAAGGGCCAGCAGCTATTTCAATACTGCTATTTTAATAGAATACTCTGGGTGTCATAAAGTTCCATGTCTGGTGTAACTCATAATTAATTGACTTAAGAATTTTAGTTACAACCAAAATGCATTACCCAGGATTCATGATCTCTTCTAACTCATGAAGCAAATTTTAATCAAGACAGAAATGAAATATATTTTGCAAAGGTGCTTATTCAAAGGGCTAGGAATATACAATGTAATAGGGAAAATATATTACTCATGTTTACACCTAGTTGATTATTATCTACAGAATAACAGAAGTAAAAAATTATGTCACTTGACATATGTAATTTTATTAATATATTTCACAAAATAAATAAATGCCCTGCAAAAAAAGAGACTGTTTTAGGAACAACAGTAAATCTAAAAGGAATATTTAAAACTATGTAAATCCACATTCCAATTTTCAGAAAAACAGCCAACAATCTTCTCTCTTAGGAGAGAGAGTTTCTCCTTTTAACTTAACAGTATCATCCAGTCATGTTTATAAATTCTCATTAGGGCTGAAGAAAAAGTTCTTTGAATAAAATATTTATTAATACCTCAAGCTTAGTTCTATACCTTATGATAGTAGTTAGCATTAGTAATAAAGCCAAAATAACTGTGAAACCATCTATTATATGCTTTTAAATCTTTTTTGTTTTTCCCTTCCTCAAGCCCAGAAAGCATGTTTGTTTTGGAAGCAACTGGCAAACAGTACAAAAGAAGAACTTAAAGTGAAATGATTAATGATCAAGGCAAAAATGTAAAATCACATCAGCTGATAAGTGGCTGACTAACTCAAGGCTGAAGAATGTGAGGGCATTGTGGCAAAGCTGAAGAGTAACATTTCTTCTGCTGGTGAATGACAAGCATGAGACACTGCATCATACTCTTAGATGTCCAAAAGCAAATCCATTGTTTTATGTTTACATAACCACCAAAGGTGACCTTTGAAAGTCACTGCAGACAGATTCTAAAAGGCATGTTACAAACAACTATATGTATGAAATTATAAATACTATTTACAGCTACAGTGTATAGCTCTTTTCATGGTTGACATAAGAAATTCTATGGTACTCCTTAAAAAGTAGTGTAACTTAAAATCTCTAAACAAGGGTAATAGAGTTACATGAGTGGAATCTAAGGAAATGGCCTATACCATCATATACTGAAAATCACGGAGAAAAACACTAGGACAATAAGCTTTGATCTCAGAACTTTAACAAAATTACTGAATTAACTAATCATGTTCACACTTCTTTGTTATAGAGACATTAATAGCCAACCTTTTTTTCTAACCGAGGAAGTCAAAGATGAAAGAAAAATCAATAAACATTGAAAAATATAATTTGGTTTGTGGTGTAGTGAAAATTAACTATGAAGAGGGGCAAAGCCAAAACACACTGCAAAGGCAGGTCATTCAGAGCTTGTCTTGGAATGTTGCCATGCTCAGTTCATCATCTTACTTTGAGGGAAGTATGGGTGGTTGTGAGGGAGGGAACTCTGCATGGGAGTAAGAGAGAAGCATAAATAGTAGCTTCTTTTAGCTACCATCACCTCATAGCAAAATTTACATTTATCTTTCAGTCTATAAAGCAAATAGTACACTAGAGCCTTTAGCAATTTTATTTTTACCTATAATTAAGACGGACAAATATGATGGGGTGCTCTTAAGTACATGCCTCAAAGACCTACAACTAGAGGGAGTATAACTGACCAATGGCTTAAGATGCTGAGCTCTGAAATCCATTGCTGAATTTGCGTGGAGTCCACACTTCTCACAGGCACCTCCCAGCCCATGCCTGAGCACAGCAGGGATACCAAAGCAGACCCATTCCTGGGACTTATGGGATTCTTCTGATGATCAGATTTGTCCAGGAGACTCCTAGATGGCCTTGCCTGGCATATTGTAGTTATTCAATCATTACCTTTGGGGAAAATAAGACATTGCTAATATTGAGTTGTTAAAGGCCAGGTTGCTGCATAAACACCAAAAATTATAGTGTGAAACCTAGTTTAAGGTAATTTTCAATTTCCTAATGTGGTTCCAGGATCCTGAACTATACTAAATAGATTAGAACTACAGAGAGATAGATTTTCCTTCAATATAAATATAACCTCAAGTCAGAGATATCTAAAAGTAAAATGGGCGCTCTAATCCTCTCAATCACTCTTTGGTAATGGTAACATCCCCATTTTACAGAAGAGGAAATACTCTGCTTGGAGAAGCCAAGTTCTCAGGGGTATACATCTTTAAGGGTAGGAGACAATATTCCAACTTTGATCTTGTTCACCGTTTCCACAATATCAGTTAGAAGAAATATGTTTCATGAAAAGGCACCAAATGCACATGCATCAGCCATAAATAGGTGGTTGGACTATGTGGTGTATAAAAACACTTCTAGTGCTAAACTTTGATTAATAGTATGCTTAGAATGCACTTCATAATACCATAGCTCCTTTATTTTGTATAAGACACATATTCTTTTTCATGTATTGTGGAACAAGTAAATCTACAGACCCAATTTAAATTTTCGTTAAAGTTATTCAAGTGCTCAGGTAAGACTATGCCCTTTTAAAACTTAACAATGGAAATTGATATCAAGTGGGTATCTGTTCTAATAAGCGAAAAAAAAATGATGATATGTATAAAACCTAAACACTAAATAATAAGTTAACATAATGTAACGTCTTGAAAAAGTGAAATATTAGACAAATATCCATAAAATTCATATTAATATTTTTAGAACTATTTTTTTCTGAGATGGAGTTCTGCTCTTGTTGCTCAGGCTGGAGTGCAACGGTGCGATCTCAACTCACTGCAACCTCTGCCTCTGGGTTCAAGCGATTCTCCTGCCATTAGCCTCCGGAGTAGCTGGGGTTACCAGTGCCCACCACCACGCCTGGCTAATTTTTGTATTTTTAGTAGAGACCGGGTTTTGTCATGTTGACCAGGCTGGTCTTGAACTCCTGACCTCAGGTGATCCACCCACCTTGGCCTCCCCACATGCTAGGATTATACGTGTGAGCCACAGTACCCAGCCTAAAACTTTTGAAGTAAAATGCTATTAAGTAAGGCCACAAAACCAGAGGTATAAATGCAGTTAATACGATACAAATCTTCCACTGATCTGAACAACACAGGGCTCCTGTGTCAGCCCTAACCGCCACTGAATTTTGAACATTGTCATCCTCACTTAGCTCAAATAACAATGTGGTTGAAAGTCAGGTCATGGCAGTATTTGGAAATGAAATAGCAGAACACCTTTAAACCAAAGATTTGTTTACAAATTTAAAGCCATTAAATTCCACTGATGCCTCTTGTCCTTCACTCTCAAGCCCCAAAGTGTTTCCTCTAATCACTAATCCTCTTTTGCAATCTCTCACTCACACAGCTATGCACTTTTTTCCATTTGGTTCATGCATTCCACCCTCCCACACTCCTCTTGATGTATGTCTTTCTCAACCTTGTCCATTGTACCCTCTAGGACTCCCATTTTTTAATAAACAAACTTCCTTATTCCTAACCAAGACATTACGTTGTCTCCAAATTGTTTTCTCCTTGAAAGCCTGATTTATAAGTCATCTTCTTCATACATTTAGATCAGGATAGAGGCTCAGAATATTCCTACTTCCATTTTGTGGCTTTTGTATCATTACTTTTTCAGTTTCATACAAAAAAATCTTTTTCACTTAGGTTCACTTCATCAATCTGTATCACTCTGAATACTGGGACTTATCTGCTTTTATGTCATTCCTTCAAAATCCATTTCTCCTGATTCCAAAATCCCACCAAAATCAATATTGATAATCAATACCCTTGCACTGTAATCAATAATCTATCCATAGAATTCATGATCTCTACTTTAACTCTCATTTCAGAAAACCATTTCCAACTTGGACTTCATGGCCACTCTGAATACCTCTATCATTAGAGGCTTAAGCACTCATGTTTTACTTATAAATTAGTTCTCTAGCTTTCATGCAATCGAAAATATTTTATTTCCATCATTCCTGTTCTGGAAACTTCTTGAGACTGGTTAGTGTCTTGACATATCTTCTCACAAACGATTAGCCCCTTTTTGCCTCAGATTTTTTTCTCTGTTAAGTTGCAATGTTGATCTTCACTCAAATCCCAGTTACGCTAAATGTTGGTAAATCTATCTTGAGAAAATTACTTAACCTTGATCCTCAATTTATTTTTAGAAAGTGGGAACAATATTTATACCTCATAGAAAAAAATTTTAAAGGTGGCAACATATATAATATACTAAGCACAATTACTAACACATCATATGTACTCAGTAAATATTAATATCATCTATGATAAATCACTATGTCTTCTTGCAACAAGAAGTCTGAAAATTCCAAACTTGGAATGGACTAGGTAATTATAGCATTAAATAGAGCTAAGAGAAATGGATTAATTGTACAGATGGATACCACTACATATTCATATATTTCAATTTCAGCAGGACCCCAAGGCCTGTCCAGTAAGCTTTTCACACATATCTTGGTATCTTCCTTTCCTCCATTACAGTTCTAACATCATCCCTTATCCTTAAGTTCCCTAAATATCCTCAATCACTCCCTGCAGTTGACCTGGAGTTTCGTATTGTTGTTGTTCTTGTTGTTGTTGAGACAGGGTCTCACTGTGTCACCCAGGATGGAGTACAGTGGCACAATCATGGCTCACTGCAGCCTTTACCTCGCCAAGTTCAGGTGATCCTTCCATCTCAGCCTCCCAGATAGCAGCAACTACGGGCACGTGCCACCACGTCTAGCTAATTTACGTATTTTTTTCGTTCGTTTACTTTTTTATAGTGACAGGGTTTCACCACATTGCCCAGCCTAGTCCCAAACTCCTGGCATCAAGTGCTCCTCCTGACTAGATCTCCCAAAGTGCTGGGCTTACAGGCATGAGCCACACACCTAACCGACCTGGCTTCTTATTTACAGAGAAAATAAATGCCATCAGATCAGGCATGAGCTCTCACAACATTTTGGTTACCTGTGCACATTTCTGTATCTCCATTAGTACTTCATTCATTCTCTTCTGCTTCTGCAGAGAAGGTGGGCCCCTTCCTGGTCACCAAACACAATTTTACCTGATGCGATAATTTCTTCTTGAACTTTACAGTGTATTAGTCCCTGTAATAATACACTGTAAAGTTCAAGTATATGATTATAGTGACTAATACAGTGCATTAGTCAAGTCCCTATAGTAATAATACACTGTATAATACAGTGTATTATTCTCAAGTTGCTATAAGGACATGCTTGAGACTAGGTAATTTATAAATGAATGAGGTTTAATTGACTCACAGTTACACAGGGCTGGGAAGGCCTCAGGAAATTTACAATCATGGTGAAAGGGGAAGCAAACACACCCTTCTTCACATGGCAGGAGAAAGGAGAAGAATGAGAGCTGAGTGAAGGGAGAAGCTCCTTATAAAGGAGCTCTCATGAGAACTCACTCTCATCAGCTCTCATGAGAACTCACTCACTATCACAAGAATAGCACAGGGGTAAGAGCCCCCATGATTACATTATCTCACATCAGATCCCCTCCCATGACACATGGGAATTATGGGAACTACAATTCAAGGTGAGATTTGGGTGGAGACACAGCCAACTATATCTTTCCACCCCCGGCCCCTCCCAAATCTCATGTCCTCACATTGTAAAACACAATCATGCCCTTCCTAACAGTTTTTCAAAGTCTTAACTCATTTTGGCATTAACCCAAAAGTTCAAGCCCATAGTCATATCTGAGACAAGGCAAGTCCCTTCTTCCTAGGAGCCTGTAAAATCAAAATCATGTTAGTTACTTCCTAGACACAATGGGGTTACAAGTGTTGGGTAAATACATCCATTCCAAATGGAAGAAATTGGCCAAAATGAAGGGGCTACAGGCCCATGCACGTCTGAAATCCAATAAGGCAGTCATTAAACTTTAAAGTTACAAAATGGTCTTCTTTGACTCCATGTCTCACATCTGGGTCACACTGATGCTAGGAGTAAGCTCCCATGGGCTTAGGCAGCTCTGCCTCTGTGGCTTTGCATGGTACAGCCCTACTCCTGGCTGCTTTCATGGGCTGGAGTTGAGTGTCTGTAGCTTTTCCAGGTACACAATGCAAGGTGTTGGTGGATCTACCACTCTGGGGTCTGGAGGATAGTGGCCTTCATCTTACAGCTTCACTAGGCAGTGCCCCAGTAGGGTCTCTGTGTGGGGCCTCCAACCCATTTACTTTCTGTACTGCCCTAGCCTTAGCAGAGATTCTCCATGAGGGCTCTGTCCCTGCAGCAGACTTCTGTCTGGATATCAAGGCATTTCCTTACATCCTCTGAAATCCAGGTGGAGGTCTCCAAACTTCAAATCTTGTCTTCTACACATTTGTAGGACCAACAGTATATGGAAGCTTCCAAGTCTTGGGGCCTGCACCCTCTGAAGCACTGGTCTGAGCGGTACTTGACCCCTTTTAGCCATGACTAGAGCAGCTGAGATGCAGAGCATCAAGTGTTGAGGCTGTACACAGCAGGAGGGCCCTGGGTCCAGCCCAGGAAACCATTTTTCCCTCCTAGGTCTCCAGGCCTGTGATGGAAGTAGTTGCTGTGAAGGTCTCTGATATGCCCTGGAGACATTTTCCCCATAGTCTTGGTGATTAACATTTGGCTCCTCATTACTTATGCAAACTTCTGTAGCCAGCTTACATTTCTCCTCAGAAAATGGGTTTTTCTTTTCTATCACATAGCTACGCTGCAAATTTTCCAAACTTTTATGCTCTACTTCCTTTTGAACATTTTGCCACTTAGAAATTACTTATACCAGATATCCTAAATCCTTTCCCTCAAGGTCAAATTCCACAAATCTCTAGAGCAGGAGCAAAATGCTGCCAGTCTCTTTGCATGACAAGAGTGACTTTAGTTCCACATCTCCATCTGAGACCACCTAAGCCTGGACACCATAGTCCATATTACTATCAGCATTTTGGTCAAAGCCACTCAACAAGTCTCTGGAAAGTTCCAAACTTTCCCACATCTTCCTGTCTTCTGAGCCTCCAAGTCTCTGTGAAGTTCCAAATTTTTCCACATTTTCCTGTCTTCTTCTGAGCCCTCCAAGCTGTTCCAACCTCTGCCTGTTACCCAGTTCCAAAGTTGATTCCACATTTTTGGGTATCCTTTTGCTAGCACCACATTCTATGTAGTTCCAATTTACTGTATTAATCTGTTCTTATGCTGCTGTAAGCACATATTTGAGACTGGGTAATATATAAATGAAAGAGGTTTCATTGACTCACCATTCCACAGCGCTGGGAGGGCCTCTGGAAGCTTACAATCATAGTGGAAGGGGAAGCAAACACATCCTTCTTCACTTGCAGCAGGGAGCAGAAGAATGTGAGCCAAGCAAAGGAGGAAGTCCCCTCTAAAATCATCAGATCTTGTGAGAACTTACTATCATAAGAAAAGCATGGCAGTAACAGCCCCCATGATTAAATTACCTCCTACTGGGTCTCTCTCACAACATATGGTGATTATGGGAACTACAATTCAACATGAGATTTCGGTGGGGACACAGCCAAACCATATCAAGTGGTTTTACTATCTGAACTGACTCTATGCCACTGCTTTATTCTCCTTTAAAGTCATATCTTTCCTTTGCAGGACATCCATTAATAACATTGAACTAATTTAACTTTCCAGCCTGAATAGATATCAGTGACTATTAAGGAATTCTCTTCCTCACCTTTCTGTTGAGCATGCTCCTATTTATTCCTCAAGACCCAATTCAAGTTTCTCCCCTGTGAGAGTGGTACATAAGAACGACATAAGGGATAATGAAGAGTACTAACAGGATAAGAAAAATCCAGGAAAGACAACAATAGGGAAGGCTCATAATGTCTAGAGTTGATAAATGATAACAGGTTTCAATTATGATACTGTATTTCATGCTCAACTTCTATATTTCACATACATTTTCACTTCATGAAAATCATTTCAATCACTTTCTGACAGTGTTAAGAAACAGAGTCTTAAGCCTCTCAGATTTGCAGATAATTACAAAAATGTCTCCAACTATCAGGAAATTATGTTATCTGTCCATAAAAAAAATTGTGAAAGGGGAGGGAGGAACGAGAAGTAAAGTTACAACACACATTTGTTGGTGAAAAAATAAAAATCAAATAAACAGATCATTGACTTAGAAACTTTTCTGCATTCAGAAATCAGTTAAGTACCAGTTATTTATGATATGATATTACAGGTCCAAGGTTAATTCTAAAGCTAAAATGTTAAGACTTTATAACTGTTTTTGTTGTTTTTGAGACAGTCTCACTCCATTGCCCAGGCTGGAGTGCATTTTCTTTTTCTTTTCTGTTTTTTTTTTTTTTGAGACAAAGTTTTGCTCATGCTGCCCAGGCTGGACGGAGTATAATAGTGTAGTCTTGGCTCACTGAAATCTCTGAGGCCTCTCAGGTTCAAGCGATTCTCCTGCCTCAGCCTCCCAAGTAGCTGGGATTACAGGTGCCTGCCACCATGCCCAACTAACTTATATTTTTATTAGAGACAGGGTTTTACCATGTTGGCCAGGCTAGTCTTGAACTCCTGATCTCAAGTGATTTGCCTGCCTCAGCCTCCCAAAGTGCTGTGATTACAGGTGTGAGAGCCACCATCCCCAGCTGCTGGAGTGCATTTTCTTGGCTTACTGCAGCTTCTACCTCCCAGGCTCAGGCGATTATTATGCCTCAGCCTCCCAAGTAGCTGGGATTACAGGCATGTGCCACTACGCTAGGCTAATTTTTGTATTTTTAGTAGAGGGGATTTCAGCATGTTGACCAGGCTGGTCTCAAACTCCTGACATCAAGTAATCCACTTGCCTCAGCCTCCCAAAGTTCTGGGATTACAGGCATGAGCCATGGTGCCCAGCCAAGACTTTATAACGTTTGATGTGCAGTAAAGCCAGGGTCTAGTCCGTCATTAGCATCCAGCAAAGTTTTACATTGTTTTGCTTTGCTTTGTTTGTATTATTTTTTTATTTATTTTGACCACCTAGCTTTATTAAGTTCTGAATGAAATAAATTATCCTGATATACTACTATTTTGACTTCATGCCAAATGTTATCAATATCTTAAGCCAAATGTTCAAACTTATCAAATGCTGTATCCATATTTCCAATTCAAAATCTACCATATGCTCAGAGATGCAGCAGGACACATACTGCTATTTAAAGGGCAACCTAAGAGTTATCTCAATGGATAATTATGCTCTTTTGTGAACTGATGTAGGTCATTGTTGAAGTAGTTTCAAAGTCACTCTCCAAAACTGAAATACAGATGTGACATTTGGTAAATTTTCAGAACCCGTTGAAGTGTAACACCACAATTTTCTTCAAGAATACCAGTTTGCCAAAATTCCCTCTGTGCTGTGAAAAGGCTGCTAGAAGACCAATGATTTCAAACTGTTCTGTTCAGCTTGATTACACTGGTGTGGTACCACTTATCTAAAGCTATTTTAAGCATCTTCTTGAATTACAGTAAGCTATATTGTAAATCTAATTACATTTGCCCACAGGGAAGTAAGTACATAAGAAGTCTGCTCTGTAGTCTACTTAATAAAAGGCACTCCAGTTTTCTTCACAGCATTTATCAAAAACTGTCACTATACAGTTTGTTTATATATATATTTTTTTGAGTCGGAGTCTCGCACTGTCTCACCTAGGCTGGAGTGCAGTGGCATGATCTCGGCTCACTGCAACCTCTGCCTCCGAGGTTCAAGCAATTCTCCTGCCTCCGCCTCCTGAGTAGCTGTGATTACAGGCACCCACCACCACACCTGGCTAATTTTTTTGTATTTATAGTAGAGATGAGGTTTCACTATTTTGTCCAGGCTGGTCTTGAACTTGTGACTTCATGATCTGCCCTCCTCGGCTTCACAATGTGCTGGGATTAAAGATCTGAGCCACCGCGCCCAGCCTTGTTTATATTTCTAATGCCAGTCTCTTCCACTGTAACTTCCATGAGGGTATATGCGTGTGTTACATACGCAGTGCCTAGCAGTCCCTAGAGGGCCAGTAAATGTTTGATGACTAAATGAATGAATGAATGACATGTAAGAGACAACTAGATTTATAGACATTTATGCATGCTGCTTTCAGTCTGAGCAGAAAACTTATATGTATATTAGAGACTCTTGGGGTCATAGTCCAGAGCAGTGTAAGTACAGATTTTCAATCAGTTCTGTTACCAAAGACAATTGGATTGAGCTTTCTTACCCTTGGTTTCCTCATCTGTAAAATGTGAATAATTACACTGGAGTAAGTATTAAAGTTAATGCATATGAAAGTATGCAGCATAGTCCATGGGAGAAAGTAAAGTCTAAATCAAGTAAGCAGTATCATTTACTAATATTTTATACAGAATCTAAGTGAATAATATTAATCTAAATTATCCAAGTACTTTTAAAAATTGACAACATAAAGAACATAAAGGTATTCTGAGGATATGCTGGCAGTGATAACTCATCAATAATTTATAGCACTAAAATAAACTTTCCAACATCCTTTGTGCCTGTATTCCCAATTATTATCCAACAAGTTACTTTCAACTAAATTTCAGCATTCTTTACTCAATTTCCAAATTCTTCACAACAATTATGGAATCTATCTCAACTGAACTCTGTAAAGGCAATCTTAATTCATGGTTAGTCAATTCTCTTCTAGTCTAGATTGCATGTTCTTCTTTAATCAATTTTTATTTCATTATTGCTCATCTATTCTATAACTTGGACTACTATCACAGTGGAAAAAAATCATCATCACTGAATTGTGCTCTCCCTTCTGGACTATACCTCCCTTGATGCTCTATCCTCTGCATGAAGACATATTCATCTTGATTCTTAACTTTTATTCATCCACTAATGCAATGTACATTCACTGTGTACCATCTATAAGACAGGTACTGTGTTATACTTTAGAGTTACAAGGATTAACACATAAAATCCTTAATATCAAAAAGGTCACAATCTAATAGGAGATGCAAATGAAGAAACAGATAATTATTAAAAATATGGTAAGCAAATTAAATATGTGCATGATTTTATGCAAACACAAAGAATATCTAATCATCCTATGGTGAATGAAGGCCAGAAATAGATTCCAGAAAAAAAGAATGGATAGAATAATTCTTAAAGGATAAGGAGGAATCAATGGGCTAAAAGGATTACAGGTAAGGAATTCCAAGAATGAGGATCAAAATGAAGCTTGGAAACATAGTGCATCTGTACAGGAAATGCTAAAAGAAAAAATTCATTTTAAAATGCTTGTTAGATCATAAATGCAGTTCTCAAACTTTGTCTCCAGAAGATAAATGTATAAGAAAGGACTTAATATAGATTTTATTTAAATTAAAATAAATCAGCATTATAATTTTAAAATCAATACATTTATTTCTATAACACTAGATAAAGCAATATTAGGAAACATAATGGTTTGCTAGATGCTATTCAGTGTTTCAGGGCACATGGATACAGTTTTGATATTCCAAAATGGTGAATTATTACCACTACTCTACATCTTACCAGCAAGGCCACACTCTAAACTGCCTTACTAATGACATCTAGGAAAAGCCTATATTCTGTAACAAGAAAGTGACACACATTGAAAAGTACAATGAATAATGGTTTGTTAAGTCCTAGAAATTGGCTCCCTTCTTTCACAAATGGAAAAAGTAAGAAACAGTGACACCCAATAAAGTTAAGCAACTCTCCCCAACTTAGAAATATCCATGTAAAGTGAGTCCCTTTATTGTAAATATTAGGAAAGTTACAAAGGCAATATTTTGTACAACAGACTAATTTTGTTTCTATGCCGATGGGTTAAAAAAAATAGCCCTAGAGACTATTGCACAATTATTGCATATATTTGTACCCATCAAAAAAGTATTGGCTTATAAATAAACTAACTATTTTTATATCCTATCAAGGCAGAAACTTCACTTTTTATTGAGCACAGTAACCCTATCAAAAGCGAAGTTGGTTCTAAGAATGGTTTTTGAATGAATGAGTAAATGAACGCCTGCCATGTATAAGAACAGATTCTGGAGAATTTGGCAGCAAATGAATGCACAATGTCTCCAGTAGGGAATAAAAACACATTAAAAAGATCACTTTGTATCAATTAAATTTAAAAAGGATTATAAGAATAAGATGTGGTGGAAATAGGTTATTTAGCTTGTGTGACCAAGGAGGCCTCTGGGATGGAAGAGTCGGTGATAGGATAGAGATTTACCTAAGTAACTACTTTGTATGTACTATTTCGTCCATTTCTCACTACACCATTTCCTGGCAGCTATCACATCTCCAATTTACAGATAAACCTTAAACAGTTAAATAAGATTTTTCAAATAATATGTATGCATATACATATAAATATACATGCATAACTTTTTTATTTTTTTATACAAATGTTGCCTTCAATGTTTTGTCCAACTAGAAACCTTTTTAGGGATTCAATCTGACGACATAAGTCATTTTTCATACATGCAGTTCCTCTTAAAAAAAAAAAAAACCTATATGGCTGGGCGTGGTGGCCCATATCTGTAATCCTGCACTTCAGGAGGCCAAGGCGGGAGGATCAGGAAGTCAAGACCATCCTGGCCAACATGGTGAAACCCTGTCTGTACCAAAAATACAAAAATTAGCTGGGCATGGTGCTGTACACCTGTAGTCTCAGCTACTAGGGAGGCTGAGACAGGAGAATCGCTTGAACCCAGGAGGTGGAGGTTACAGTGAGCCAATATCATGCCACTGCACTAGAGCCTGGTGACAGAGTGAAACTCCATCTCAAAAAAAAAGCCACCCTATACAAGGCCGGGTGCAGCGGCTCATGCCTGTGATTCCAGCACTTTGAGAGGCCAAGACAGGTAGATCACAAGGTCAGGAGATGGAGACCACCCTGGCTAAGACCCCATTTCTACTAAAAATACAAAAACATTAGCCGGGCGTGATGGCATGCACCTGTAGTCCCAGCTAAGGGACTTTAGCAAAACATGAAAATATTTTCTTTTTAAAAATATTTTGGAAAATATATTTAGAATACTGAACTCTTCATCAGTTCCAAGATGAAAGGTGGGTATTTTCAGTTGTTAATACATGGCAACACTTGTTTTTGATGGGGCTGTGAACCCAACTTCCATTGTATCTGTCAATCAAATGGTTAAAAAAGGAAAAAAATCATTGAAAAAAAATCCTACACAATTGCAAACACTTGGGATAATAAATGGTTTTAGTAGTCAATGGTGGCATGGATCTTCTCGTTATCTGGGTAGATAGAATTAAAGACTGTTTTAAGGAAAGCAATACTTTTTTTTTTTTTCAGAATATCAGGTATTTAATTTCTCGTAGCAACCAAAAATAACGATCCTAATGCTTGGAAAAGTAAAATTCTAAAGTATTTTTTATCTGAGGGGGCAAAAAGTTCAAGTTAACACAATAATTAATTTCAAATGATAAAACAGGAACATTCACCAAAATTTAAATAAGACACATAACTTCTAATCATGAAATGTCCCCCAAAAGTCAAATATTAAAAGCATAACAGAAAACTGCAATTTCCCTTTTGTTCTGCTTACTTACTGTGTAAGTCTAATGCCTTCTTTGTTTCTAGCAACATTCCTGAGTTTCCTTACGATCATTTAGATTTGGCACGTGGCTGAGAAATAGTTACAACTGTTAATGCTGCTGCAAGTACTGGGAAGGTGGCATGCCTCGAGGGAACATGGAAGCTCTGTACTCCCACCCATGCCGCGTCCTGTGCATCTCTTCCAGGTGACTATTTCTGAGTTATATTCTTTATAATAAGCTGGTAACTATAAGAAAATGTTCCCCTGAGTTCTGTGAGCTGTTCTAACACTTTCTGAACCTGAGGAAGGAGTTGGAATCCCCAGTTTGTGGCCATGTTGGACAGAAGTTGTGGGTAATTTTGGGACATACTACATGTGATTGGCATCTGAAGTATAGAAATGTATTGTGAGACAGAGCCCTTAACCTGTGGAGTCTTCACTAACTCTGGGTCATGAGTATAAGAACTGAGTGAAATTGTAGGACACCCAGTTGTATGAGACAAAATTGGAGAATGGTTGGCAAGGGAAAAATTATCACAGATTTGGTGTCGGAAGGGTTGTGTATGTGTATATAGATAAACAGTAGTTGGCCAGGTCTGTTGGCTCATGCCTGTAATCCCAGCACTTTGGGAGGCCAAGGTGGGAGAATCACTTGAGCCCAGGAATTGAGACTAGCCTGGGCAATATCATGAGACCCCTCAACCCTACAAAAGATAGAAAAAAATTAGCCAGGCATGGTGGCTTGCATCTGTGGTCCCAGTTACTTGGGAGGCTGAGGAGGGAGGATAGCTTGAGCCCAGGAGTCAGAGACTGCGTGAGCTTTGATTGCATCACTCTACTCCAACCTGGGTAACAGAGTGAGATCTGTTCTCAAAAACAACAACAAAAAAGAAACAGTCGTCTTCTTTTTTCTTTTAATCCCTTGGTTATACAGCATGACTTCAACTCCCTCATTGTTTTTATCTGTTTGTTTAAGACACAGTCTTGCTCTGTCACCCAGGCTGGAGTGCAGTGGCATGTTCTCGACTCACTGCAACCTCCGCCTCCCAGGTTCAAGCGATTCTTCTACCTCAGCCTTCCTAGTAGCTGGGACTACAGGTGCGCACCACCACGCCCAGCTAAGTTTTGTACTTTTAGTAGAGACAGGGTTTCACCATACTGGCCAGGCTGGTCTTGAACTCCTGATCTGGTGATCTACCTGCCTTGGCCTCCCAAAGTGCTGAGATTACAGGCGTGAGCCACCGTGCCCAGCCAACTCCCTCACTGTTATGAAGAGTTTTATGTTGTAGTTTTATGTTGCTTTTGTGTTTGTTTTATTGCTTATAAACAGTAATATCTGTAAAAACATTATAAGGGGAGGAATAAGAAAGGAGCAAAACAATGCACTGTTTTGTATCAAATGAAAATTGATGAAGTAAGCTAAAAAATGATTTTCAGAATACAGAAGGATAAAGCCAAAGAATGATGGTAACAATTACAAGAGTGTTAAGAAAAATTAGCTCTCAACTCCTGAAACAGGTGTTGAAATTTCTAAAAAAAAAAAAAAAAAAAATCTTTGAAAAACAATCTCTAGCAGAAGACTTTCCTATACAGTGAAACAAAACAAAACAAAACAAAAACATAATCAATGCAGTTTTAAAGGGTTATTCAAGTCTAAAGCCCATCATCCAAAAAATTATAGTTTGCTCACGTATGTATTACTGAGTTGATATCTCCTAATGAAAAATAAAAACTGAATAGGAGTGGCAAGCTATTAAATTAGAACTTAATATTTAAGAATTAACTATTCAGGCTCAAATCAGGTTCAACTACCAAGATGCAATGCAAATCATATGTTAATAGTAAAGGTGTAATAACCCATCAGGATAGATGAAAATATATAAACTCTTCTTATAATTTGATTTTCATAAAAGTTCTTAGTATCATGTTTCCTGTATGAATCACAGGCCAAAATAGCTAACAGAGATTCTAGTCTCCTCTGATAAAAACCTATAAAAACCTTTTTCTAGAATATTATCATGCAAGACATTTTAAGAATTACAATAGACTGGAGAAAGTATTTTGAAAATGTTTAAATTCTCAGAGATATAAAAATTACTTGTAGAATATTTAAGATGTTAAAAGTCAGGTCTGTTTTCTTGGGTCAACCACTAATGAATTGAGTGAATTTGGAAAATTTAGTTAATCTCCAAAAACCAAGTTTTCATTTCTAAAATAGGAATATCTCAGAGTTCAGTGAAAGAATGAAAATGATATACTACTTTCAACTAGCTTAGCGCTTGAATGACACAGTCTTTTTTTTATATATATATAATACAATCTCCATAGAGACTGTCAAAAATTGCCAATGCCAACTATATTTTAAGTCGTCATGATGGGGTATTGAGAAGTTTTTAATTAGCAATAATCGCCCCTCGGATAAACCTCATTGGCTATGATACTGCCACTGCACAAAGCCCACATAGTCATTTTTTTTTTCAGAAAAAAAAGTAATTAAGCAATTTGAATGCAACAGGAAGAAATATTACTAAAAGCTTCATTTTAAAAATTATTCCTTTGTCTAGAATTATATCTCATATAAAATAAAAAGCACATGATTGGAAAGTAATGGCAACCAAAATAATTGCAATGGCCATGAAAATAGGATACATTTCTAATTATAGGTGTTGGGATTCAGAAGATAATATCACAAAGTATGGAGCTTTAGCATGCTGAATACATTGAACTAAAGCAGGCTTGAAGGCATTGGAAGCAAGCTCTCTCTGACCCTCTTGTTCCCTCATGTCTCTTACCTTTATCCCATGAATTGAGTCATAGAAATCAGAATTCCTCTTTCCCAAAGTGAATCATAGAAACTAGAACCCCTCTACTCCAAAGCAAGCCATAAAATCTAGAAAGTCACTCCCTCCCTTCTTTCTTGAAGATTCTCATTCCAGAAAGATCTTACCTGGAAAAAAAGAATGCTACATAAAGAGTCCAAGAAGAATCAAACAGACAGATTTTGCTGGGTTTTCCTCCTTCAGCCTATTGCCACTACATTATATCCATACTTTTATCTAATTATATTTCAACACAGCTGTCTATTCTTTATCGAACAGGTCTTAACCCATTTTGCACTGCTATAACATAAAACCACAGACTGGGTAATTTCTAAGCAACAGAAGTCTATCTGGCTGACTGTTCTGGGAATGGGAAGTCCAAGAACATGATGCTGGCATCTGGAGAAGTCCTTCCTGTTGCATCATTTCATGGCAGAAGTCAGAAAAGCAAAAGAGCATGAAAGAGCAAGAGGGAATCAAACTTGCTTTCATAGCGAGCCAACTTTTGCAATCAATTATCAACTCACATGATAAGGGCATTAATCCATTCATGAAGGCAGAGCCCTTATGACCTAATCACCTCATTTGGCCCCACCTCTAAACACTGCTGCATTGGGAACTAAGTTTTCAACACATGAACTTTGAAGAACACAGTCAAATCACAGGAGAACCTAAACATAAAATAGACAGTTTTCCCTGGGTCTTTGGGTCTTCATTTCTGAAGGCTCTCATGTCACATAAAACTTTGATTAAATAAATTTGTCATGCTTTTCTCATTAACTTGTCTTTGGCTATGGGAGTGTTAACCTACTATGTAAGTCTAATGCCTCCGATTGATGTATGAGAAAAGGTCTCACACCTCACTACCCCTACAAAGGTGAATACTAAAACAGAAAGAAGAGAAAAAAAGAAAAGAAAGAGAATGATAAATGAGCAGAATGAGCAGGGAGGCCACAAGGAGACAGAGGTGAAAATGACTGGTCACTGTAAAACATCATATTATTAGATTTAAAACATTTGACAGAAAAAATCCTTTTGTCCAAAAATGCATTTTACTAGTTTCTTTTGAGCTCTGGGCATGTAGACAGCACAAGATAGATTTGAAAATAACACTTTGTGGTCTCCTAAATGCATGTGCTTTTTAAACATTTAAATATTTGTGACAGGTTTCTTTCTTTCCCTTTCAATGTGCACACGAAAGGAGCGGCAAAGGGACTGCTTCTTTTACTAAAAGCAGTCAGAGGCTAAAGCAAAGATCATCTTTCTACTAAGCCAGAATAGAAAGCTAGATTTACATTTGAATCACGTGACGTGGTGACAGTTTCTTTTTTAATAATCAAACACTGGAAGTTGACTATTCTTAACCATTTTCTGTTTAAAGAAATGAGCTAAAAGGTCAGAGGTATTTGACTTCTACAGACCCATAATGGAAATAAAAACATAATTTTCTAAGTTATAGGAAATCAGAAATTATTTTCTCGTAATCTACATACTATATGAAAAATAACACGTCAAGTTGATGGACTTAAGGATTAGCATCTGGATTATAACAGAGTGTCCAGCACAACATAAAAATGGTATAACACTGGAATTTCTAATTTTAAAGTCATGTAATCAAATTCATCATATATATCCAAAAGTATGTGCCACTTATTGTCTCTCCAGTTGAATTTGTCCACCACCCTTATAATTCTGAAGTTGCAATATCTGATAATAAATTCCTATTCTAAAAAATATTAGTCAGGCATGGTGGTGTACACCTGTAGTCCCAGCTACTTGGGAGACTAAGGGAGAGGACTGCTTGAGTCTGAATAGTCAAGGCTGCAGTGAGCTGTGATTGTGCCATTGCACTCCAACCTGGGCAACAGAGTGAGACGCTTTCTCTAAATAAATAAATAAACAAATAACTTCTTATTTTGTGCATATATTTTTGTCATTAAATGTAAAAAAAGGTATGTTTCCTGAACATTCTACAGAATAACTTAATCAGAAAAGACTTAAAATACTTTTGTTCCTTACATTAGAAAAAGAGTGATAATTTAACTTCAATTTTCAATGATAAAAATTTTCTACATTAATGTTTTCCTCTGATTGTTTCTTAACATTAATTCTGGGAAAAATAAGTTCATCTGAGGGAAACAGAAAGAGTTCTTATTCAATTTCTTCAAAATATCATAAGTGTAAAAAGGTATTAACTTAGAACCTACATAGTTTTGATCATTTTATCTCATGAGTTCATGAAGCTTGAGTTTCCTTTATTTGAAGATTGGTTAGTCAGTTTATAATAGAAAAAAATAAATAAAAATGTAAGAAAAACAAAATTCACATTCAGCATATTCTACACAGATTTTTTTAAGTAAGTGCATTTCATAG
Organism: Cacajao melanocephalus; assembly: GCA_963573385.1. Lineage (NCBI taxonomy): Eukaryota > Metazoa > Chordata > Mammalia > Primates > Pitheciidae > Cacajao > Cacajao melanocephalus. The sequence goes on along the minus strand of CAUYLG010006120.1, from coordinate 9,388 downwards.
AAATAGAATTGGTGAAATAACTGTTTAAATATTTAAATGTGTACTAAAACACAAATACTTCTTAGTATGCACTTAAGATGACTCTTTCTGAATACTACTGATTTCTAGCATGTCATTATTAACATACATAAAGAACAAAGAACAAGCAGTTTTGAGTGTTTAAGAGTTCTAAATGCAGTATATACTCTACCTTCCTCTGAAGAAGAGGGAATTTTTTTTTCTGATGGACAGATAAATCAAGTCAGAAATATCCCTTCTGCCACCTCTGAGCTGTATAGGAGTCTTGTCAAAATAGAATCCATCTGAAGTATGGACAGGTTTAAGGAAATTACAATGTAACTCCTTACCAAACTGTCATAGAAAATACTATTGTATAAGTGACACTTGGATTTTCAAACAGATAAAATGAGTTTCAAACTGCTGAAAAATTCATGAATTTGTTTCTAGCTTATTAAGTAGAAATAAAAGGTGTTCAAGTAATTAATTAGTAAAGGACATTTTAATATTCTAATGACAAAAGCATTAGACTGTGTCCTCATTTATTGCATTGCATGATTTGTAATGTGTTCTATCATAAGCTCACTTTGTATATAAAACTGAGGAATTTGTTTCAGCCAGCTTTCCAATGGAAAGAGAATTGAGGAAATAAGTCAACAAGGCAATCAATGTTAATAAGGGGCAGAAATTCAAGCTCCAATAGCACATTTTGTACCTGGATATAGCAAAGAACTTTCCAATTAGGGCCAACAAGTAGAAAGCTGATAACTCCAAGCTGAGATTTATAGGGAAAGGTCAGCAGCATGTAATGAGAATTTGGAGCACATACATCCAGCTGTAACACCTTTAGTATAAGTATAGTTTCTAATGGCAAAAGTTAATGGCTGCATGACAATAATAAATAATGGGGAGAGAATATTCTAGCCTTAGGCCTCAGAAAAAAGAACTGTGGTGGCATTATACAATTTTCACTAACACTAGATGAAAGACTATTCTAAAGGGGTAGTTGCATTCTCAAGTGCATAAGCCGAACTGGAAGTGGAAACCATGATAGGCAAGAAAGAACATTTCATTGAATTCCACCCTCCCATTCTTTTTTAAAATATAATTTATATCTAGGAATATCCTTGCAGGAAAAACAAAAGTAGTAAATCACTGCCCACTTTTCTATCTCCCACTGTAGAGCATTCAAGATAAATTGTTTTAATTGACAAAAATTCTCTACTTGGCCAAACTTTAGCCAGACTCTTAAACCTTCTCCTAGGCCCATCTGTGCAGTTTCTTGTATAATCCAGTTTTAGCAAAGACCCCTGCTAAGTCGCTTAAGCAAGAACCTCACTCCTTTGATACAGAGTTGCCCTGGATATCTAATCAGGTTCTTCTAGCCTCCACCATCCCTCAGGTGATATCTGATCACCTTGGCCTATCTTTAGTAAGAATCTTGTTAAGGTTGGTTTGGCTGGAATCCCCCTTATCCTCAAAGTTTCCTCTTAGTAATTTTCCACCTAAAAACCCTTACCCTGCTCCTTGGCTATGAATTCTCACTTGCCCATGCTGTATTCAGAGTTAAGCCCAATCTGTCTCCCCAACTCTAACATATGGTTGCAATGGTTTCCCATGTCTATGGTGATGATATTGAATAAAGTCATTCTTACTAAGCTTTAACAAGTATTATTGAATAATTTTTTTCTTTACCAAAATAAACAACACTTAAAAGCAGTGGAATTCATCTGGCACTTATTGAGTACCTACCAGTATAATCTCAGTGTGCTCATAATGCACACAGTGTGCATGGCGCTACCACCTGGAAGTACTCCGCACAATCCACAAGGCCATCTACAGGCAGACCTGAAGTAGTATTTAAGAACAAGGACTCCAGAGTTAGCAGATTTGGAATCAAGTGATCCTAACCATGTGATTATGGACAAGATAATGAAGCAGATTGTTTTAGTTTCCATATCCATAAAATAGGGATAATGTTATTAACCATCACTTAGGGTTGCTAAGTATTAAGTACAAATAAAATATACAGCACAATGCTTCCAGAAGTTAGTGAGTGATATAGTTTGGCTCTGTGTCCCCACCCTAATCTCATCTCCAATTGTAATACCCACTTGTTGAGGGAGGGAGCTGGTGGATCATGGCACGGTTTCCCCGATGCTGTTCTCATGATAGTAAGTGAGTTTTCAGGAGGTCTGACCATTTAAAACTGTAGCACTTCCCCCAACTCTCTCTCCTGCTTACATGTAAGACGAACCTTGCTTCCCCTTCTCCTTCCACCATGACTGTAATTTTCCTGGGGCCTCCCCATTTATGCAAAACTGTGAGTCAATTAAATCTCTTTTCTTCATAAATTACCCAGTCTCTGGTAGTTCTTTATAGCAGTATAAAAACAGACTAATACAGTGAGCTATTAAGCTGAATGATTTAATTTGTTGTTATTATCATTTGCCAACTTTTGTAGTAAGTGTGGCAAAAAAATGAAGCACCATGCTGGGTTTCACATCACTGAATGTGAAACACCTAGAACTGTAGAGATTGAACTCTATTGCTAAACGTTAAGTAACAATCTCTCTCTTATTTAAGCCGTAGATCACATACAATACAAAGTGGCTTTGTGATATCATATGAACGGATATGATTAGTAGTCTGACGTATCTGTGATTTTGGCAGCCACACTGCACAAATTGCAGTTTCCCAAGTATCATAGCTTCCCTCAAAACCCAAGAAAATAAAATAAGAGTATGGTGGGTAGAATTGATATTAGCAAATACAAATAGCACAAAGACGTCTTAACTAAGAAGACTGCCTAATTTTGTGTAATGAAAATAAAGTACAAGCACATGGCAGATTTTTGAAGCATTTTTACAAGAATCAGAAAAATATAATTCAAAATCTTGTCATATCCACTCCCAGATGAACATCAGAATTATTATTCTTCAATGCAGCCAAGGCCTAGAAGTCAGGCATTTTATTAAGAGCAGAATGGATACCTCATCTTTTGATAACTTTCACAAAATCCCCAATTCTCCCTAATGCAACATTCATCAGCCCATTAATTCACAAGTTTCTTTCTACAGCTGTCTTCAATCCGTTCTTCCCCAAGTGTGTCTCAGCCACTCATACACTGCCCAAAGTACACCTGTATTTAATTGCTACTTTGCATACAAAAAAAGGTCACACTACTGTCTGCTCCTTTTGGCATTTTACAAATAAAATAAATACACTGAGTTATTCCAGTTGGATAGCAGTTCACCTTAACTGGGGTGATACTGTCCCTCAGAGGATATTTGGCAATGCTTGGAAACATGTGGCTTTCACAATTGGGAGAGTGCTACAGGCTTCTAGAGGATAGAGGTAGTGCCAGGACTAGGGTGAGGCATGGAAGGTGCCTAGGGCTCAGGACTTAAGGAGGCATTAAGGGCTGTGCAAGTACAGAATTAAAATTTACAAACCACAGAGAATGAATGCCTCCTGAGATATTGTGCCCCAGCTGCCTCCCTTGCCCAACCTAGTCCCAGCACTGGGTAGAGGCCAGGGATGTGGCTAAACCTCCCCCATAAAAGGAAATAGCCATGCAAAATATTAATAGTGCTGGGATTGAGAAACCCAGACAGGTTTTAAAAATCTAAAGAACATAAGGGTTAGAAACTTTCAATTCCCTTTCTTTTCCACCACTTAAGTAACAAACCTAAAATCATACTTTGTTAAAAGTGCATAAAAGTAAAAGCAGATCAAATTCTACCATTTATAATCTTCTTTATTCCTATTTACATTATCTACAGTGAAGTTAAATTAATTCTATCCTTTCCTTTCTGTTCCATCTTCTTACTGCTAGTGTGTCATTTGCTTATCCCATTTACTTTTAAGGTACAGATGTAAAGATTTCTTCTAATTGACATCTTCCCATAAAAAGGTGACCTCTCGCTTCTCAGGACAAAAAAATTCTCTGATTGGATTCTACTGTCTTATGGTTTGTATAGCATGTCTTACAATAATTTGCTTATTTAATTCTCCCCACCTCACTTCCCACATACATGCACACAAATACACACAAACTAATTTAAGCCACCTATGGGCATGAACCAGGCTTTTATATTTTATATTTACTCTCCCAACCATCTCTACATGGAACGGTGCTTTAAACAAGTAGGGCACTCAAACTAACTCAAGAACAGAAAACCAAACACTACATGTTCTCACTTATAAGTGGAAGCTGAACAATGAGAACACATGGACACAAACAGGGAAACAACACACTGGGGCTGGGGTGGGAAAGAACGACAGGAAAAATACCTAATGCATGCTGGCTTTAATACCCAGGTGATGGGTTGATAGGTGCAGCAAACCACCATGGCACATGTTTACCTATGTAACAAATCTGCACATCCTGCACATGTACTCTGTAACTTACAATAAAACAAAATAAATAAAAAATTTAAAAACCAAGTTGTATGCTCATTGTGTTTAAATAGACTGATGAGGCAAGTATATATAATAATAGCTAACAGACAACATGAACCATAATATTTCCTGGAGGCTATATAAACATAATAGTCCATTATTAGGTCTTGTTAGGTTAAGTACCAATGTTCTTTTCCTAAAAGATATCTCCATCTATTTCAAGTTTGATGCCCCAGAATGTTTGAGGTTTGTCTTCTGTAGATAAATGACTTGAATTCTGCTATAAGCAAAAGTACAGAAGGGAAACTATTCTCTTCCCAAAGGCCTAGTCTAGCAGTAGAAGACCCAATGTCTTTGCCTGAGCTATGAGCTCCAATTCAGAAAGAAAATATATCCAATTATTAGTAACAGTTGGAGAAAGAGCCTTGTAGTATATATATAACTCTTCAGGAAACCAAATTGATGCAGCTTGAAAGCACATTTCCATCAATCTCTACCTCACCTTTGACACTGTGACTATTCTAAAACATTTCTAATTTTGAATTCTAACCAAAAATAAGCTAGGACTACCTAAGAGATTAATATGTAGCTATAAATATTTCCTTTGAAGAATACAACACATACGCAGCAATTTTTTCAGTTATTTGTCCTTGAAACAAATCTACTGTATTTTATGTTTCTAAATATGTGATTTGACAAAAAGCAAACTGGAGGCCTTCTCCCTGTGAATACCATGAAACCACTGATTTTAGTCATTTAATCTTATCAAGGAATTATCTTAACCTTTAACTAGTACCTGGAAAGATTAAACTCTAACTTTACAAACTTATTATGAAACAGTTATTGTGTAAAAAAAACTCTATTAGAAACTTGATGCATACATATTCCATTGACACAATCATTTTCAAAAAGTGAAGTCTCAGAGAGTTACTATGATAGGTTTTCTCATAGTGCAATTTGACTCTGTGCTAAATACGAGTCATCTTGTTTAGTTCACAGCCATGAGTTGGAAGATGAAAGCTGACTTGTTTTGAGCACTCAGTGAGTGTGAGCCAAGTAATTTCTGTTTGTGTTTCATTCAATACTTGTAACAACCCTGATGAAAGATTTCACCAGACACATTCTACTGATGAGGAAACAGCCTCGAAGAGGTTTATTATGTTGTCAATTTTCATATCACTGGTAAATAGCCGGTGCTTCTAAAGCATGATCCTCCAACTGTGTCTAACTACTGCCATTTGCAAAATGTACTGGATTACATTTTGTCCCATGAAAGACAGAAAATCTGTTCATATTTTAAGACCATTCCACAGTGAACCAATATATGCAACTTAATGTTAAGCTGTAATAATGCTCAAGATCAGGACTATGAACTTCCCAAAGAGAAAATGTACCACACCAAGGAAAATGTCCACAACAGAGAGCCATCATTCTGCTGAATTTTCAGTGATGTATTCAAAGAGGAAGAAGGAGAGTCAGGGTGTATCACAATTACCACAATACTAATCCAGTTCTCACTCCTTTGTTCTTCCTTTCAACGATTGTTGATTTGTGACTACTATGTATAAACCATTTGTGCCTACTGCATAGGATAAAAAGATTTTAAAATGCTGTCTTTCTTCAAGTTTACATGCAATGAATACAAAATTTAAAGGGCAAGATAATATACAATGACTTCCAGAAGCATATTTCTATCAGTAAGAAAAAATTCAAGACACAACAGATTCTTCTAGTTGGAGTCATCATGATAGCATCATTAAAAAGGGTAGACTTTGAGTTGTCCTTCATTAAGGACAGGCTAAATATCAATAGGTACACACAGTAAAAAAAAAAAAGTATACTAAATTGTGATATCAAATGTTCAAACACAGAAAGTCAGTATATTGTGCAATGACAATAAAATCTGAAGGATAAGAATTCCTATTGGCACATCTTCTTAAGTACTTTATTGTAGGAGGCTTTCATAGCAAGGACTTATAAATACCATCTACCACTTCCATTTAAAAGTTGCTTGTAAAAATAATTTGTTTTCTTTCATTATATTACTTATAACAAATATGAGAAGATAATGTCATTTTAATAGTCAGGCACATAGCTTCTGAAGGACATTTTATTGTAAATGAATTTGAGGAAACATTGATTCCTGGATTCTGCAAGTACTGTTCTACCATTGTATATGGCAGAAATTGACATAGATAGATACAGTTGGGTGAAAAATTTTATGGACTATTTGTGTTCCCTCAAAATTCCTATTTTTAAGCCCTAACTCCCAATGTGATTATGTTAGAAGGTGGGGCCTTTGGAAGGTGATTAGATTTAGATGAGTTGTAATGAGGGGGGGTCTTCAAAATGAGATTAACGTCCTTCTACAAAGAGGCCAGAGAACTTGCTGACTTCTTCCAAGCCTGTCATGTGAAGACAGCAAGAAGATGGCCATCTCCAACTCAGAAAAAAAGGGTCATCACCAGGAACTGAATCGGCCAGCACCTTGATCTTGAATGTTTCAATCTCCAGACTTGTGAGTAATAACTGTATCTTAAGCTACCCAGTTTACAATATTTTATTACAGCAGCCCATGCTGATAAGATAGATGGACAGACAAACTGACCTCCAAGCAATGTAAAGGAATATTTTAAAAAGTCTTTTGAGAATCTAATGTAGTCTTAAATGATTATTTCTAGCTATATCCTAATGATGGGAAAATTCAATTCAAGTGCTAGATGGGGCATTAATTAATTGATTTACTTATTTAGTCAGTAACTAAGAACCTTTCATATGCCAGGCCCTGAACTAGGTGCTGGACTAAAATATACAAACACACACAAGCACACACACATACACACATACTCTCTCTCTCTCTCTCTCTCTCTCTCTCTCTCTCACACACACACACACACACACACAGGAAGAATATGATGTGTTTTTACCTTACCACATAGCAGGGGAGACAGATACAGAAGCATATAATTGTACTCAAATGTGCTAAAATCTACCAGAGGGGTTGTTTACAGTTCTATGAAAGCAATGGATGATTCCGATGGGACTCCAGCATAATTTCATATAGAAAGGGACGGTTGAATTGAGTCACAAAAGACAAGCACTTAGAGGAGAAGATTGGATAGGTCATTTCAGATATAAAGAGCAGAGTATTCAAAGACATAATTCTTGATGGAGGCTAGCATATGATGGCCCTGAAGCACTAAGTGAATGGTCAGAAGGGGCAAAACTTTAGACTAAAAATATGTGTAAGATGTAAGATAATTTAAGATTAAAAAAAGAGAGCTAAGGATTAAAACAACAAATAGAGGTCAGCATGGGTTTTTACGCATGGGAGGAATTTGCTTGTTAGTAAAATTGCTTTCAGGGCAGTCTGAAGAATTATAAAAAAGAAAACAGAGCACCTATGGAATAGTTGAAGTGGAAGATATTAAAGATCTCACCTAAAGCAGTGGCAACAACAATGGAAAGATGTTGGATTCAAGGAGATACTCAGAGTCTTAAGGGTTTAGTGAAAATTTACATGTGACAGTAAGAAATGTCAAGAATGACTCTAGTGTTTCCAACATGGAAAATTGGGTGGATATTAATTAATAGGTTTGTAAAACTGGCACACTGAATAAAAAAAACATTGTGTAGACAATGGTCATGCAGGACCGCTCGGTAAAGGGATGAGTTAGGGCAACAAGTTGTAGGCCTAGACATCAACAGCTTAGAAGGCCTGAGCTGAAACTGAAGAGACACGTCACTGAAAAAGTGAGTAAGAAACAGAAAAAGAAGGGGTTTCAAAAATAGTGTTAGGTAATAGAAAGAAAAAGATGAATATGTGAAGGAGATAAAGGTAAGGAGAAAGATATTCAAATGTATAAAAAAGAATGGGAACTGAGTAAATATGATGGATTTATCCAGAGAAAATTTCCACGTATCATTTGACTTCCTCTGAAGCTTTGTGGGCAAAAATATATCATTATTTAAAGGTAAAAAATCTTTCCTCAGGAGGCTAAAGCTTGTCTTTACCAAAATTAGTAACAAATAGCAGACACAAAAGACCAATAAATAAAAATCAAAGGACAAGTACATACACACATATATCGAGATAACTGTATGATAACCTCATTTACATAAGAAATTGATATGTACTTTATACAGCACAAAAAATGTAAATACTGGTCTATCAAACTTTACTTATGAAATAATTCATTTAATTTTTCTAATTAAGTGCAAAAAATTAATAGAATTTTTTCATCATTGAGGATGTGACATAATGCCACAGGAGATTATTTCTGGTTTAATTCATCAATTGTGCATAAACTCTCTTGGGTTCCGGGTCAATGTATAAAGCATAGCACATTGTAAGCGATATGAGTCCTGTGGGGAACTGCAAGACTGGCTTCATTTCTAATGAGGGAAAAGTTTTATTTACAAGACAACTCAGCTGTGAAACTGAAGTAATAACATGAATTAATTTAAACACATTGCATTTAAAGGTCAAGTACTGGAGATCCAAGATGGCCGATTAACAACAGCTCAGGATTGTAGCTCCCAGTGAAAGCGCAGAGAGCGAGTGGACGCCGCACTTTCAGACAAATTTTTGTTGCCCAAAGACTAGGAGATTCCCGGCGGAGGAGCCACACGGGTCGCCAGCGCGACTTTTTTGGCCGGCGCGGCTATTTTGCCGGCGCCCCAGCACGGCGCTTCTCGGCGCGGAGTATACGGGACGACTCCGGCTCGGCTGGTCCCGTCTCCACAAGGAGAACAGCAATTGGAAGCGCTGAGGACTGAGAGTTTCACAGTAAGCACAGCTGAACCCGGGAAGGCCTAGCTCTGTGGGGTAAGGGCGTCCGATGTAGGAAAACTAAGAAACAGAAAAAACTTCATCACCGGGCGGAGAGATCCAAAATGGCTGATTAACAACAGCCCAGGATTGTAGCTCCCAGTGAAAGCACAGAGAGCGAGTGGGCGCCGCAATTTCAGACGAATTTCTGTGGCC
>CAUYLG010006119.1:0-14103 GCA_963573385.1 Cacajao melanocephalus | reverse complement strand
GAACATACAGGAACATCTTGTTTTAAGGAATTGTCCTTGTTTAAAGAACATTTAAAATATACAAGTAGTACTAGCAGAGAGATGATTAAAGCTAGAGATGTTAGCTGAGTGTGGTGGTGCATGCCTGTAATCTCAGCTACTTGGGAGGCTAAGGTGGGAGGATCACTTGAGCCTAGAATTTCAAGGCTTCAGTGAGCTATGATCATGCCAGTGCACTCCAGCGTGTTCAACAGAGGGCAATCCCATCTCTAAAACAAACAAACAAAAAACCCACAAAAAACAAAATTAATGATAACAGGGTCTGTGGGGAGAGAATCAGAGGACTTCCCTAGTAGACATTATAACAAAAGTCCATTTTAAAAATAAATATGTTTGATAGTCCAACGAGAGCAGGAGCCACATTCTAAGCAGAAAAAATAACACCTAAAAATATATGAAAATACATCTAAAATATTTGGGGAAAAATAAAGGACAAATTACAATATCTGTATTTGGGGATATATTTTCAGTATCAAACTTTTAAAAATTGTTCAGGGGTGGGATCCAAGATGGCCGATTAGGAGCAGCTCAGGATTGCAGCTCCCAGCGAAAGTGCAGAGGGTGAGTGGATGCCGCATTTCCAGATGGATTTTTATTGCCAACAGACCAGGATATTCCCAGGCAGAGAAGCCCCATGGGTCACCAGCGTGGCTGTTTCGGCCTGAGTGGCTGTTTCAGCCTGTGCGGCTGTCTTGGCCGGCACCCTGGCATGGTGGTTCTCCTTGGGCACCATTGTAGCTGGTGATTGGAGCTACGGGAAGACAGAGTCACTCATTCAACTGATCGAAAAGGGGACTGAAACAGGGAGCTAGGCCAGGAGAGTCCCGGGCAAAAAAGCACCACAACTCCCAGTGCAGCTGTTTCGGCTGTCGCAGGTGCAGTGGGTCACAGCACAGGAAATCGCACAGAGCCCAGCGCCTTTTCAACAGGCGACTGGAACACCTGGGAGACAGTCGACCGTTTGCTTTGAGGCAGGGAGCCAGATGATCAGGCTCGGCTGGTCCCATCCCCACAAAAAACAGCAATCTGAAATGCTCTGGATTGAGAATTTCACAGCAAGCACAGCTGAACCTGGGAATAAAAAACAATAAAGGAGATATCACCACAGATTCCACAGAAATACAAACCATCATCAGAGATTATTACAAACAACTCTATGCACATAGAGGATAAATTCCTGAACACTTGCCTCCTCCCAAGTCTAAACCAGGAAGAAGTTGAAACCCTGAATAGACCAATAACAAGGTTTGAAGTTGAGGCAGCAATTAAAAGCCTACTACCCAAAAAAAGCCCAGGACCAGATGGGTTCACAGCCGAATTCTACCACACATACAAAGAGGAGCTGGTACCATTCCTTCTGAAACTATTCCAAACAAATCCAAAAAGAGGAAATCCTTCCCAAATCATTTTATGAGATCAACATCATCCTGATACCAAAACCTGGCAGAGACTCAGCAAGAAAAGAAAACTTCACACCAATATCCATGATGAACATAGATGCAAAAATCTTCAATAAAATATGGCAAATCGATTACAACAGCACATCAAAAAGCTTATCCACCATGATCAAGTAGGCTTCATCCCGGGGATGCAAGGCCGGTTCAACATACGCGAGTCTATAAACGTAATTCACCACATAAATGGAACCAAAGACAAAAACCACATTATTATCTCAATTGATGCAGGGAAGGCCTTTGACAAAATTCAACAGCCCTTTATGCTAAAAACCCTCAATAAACTAGGTATTGATGGAACATATCTCAAAATAATAAAACATATTTATGACAAACCAACAGCCAATATCATACTGATTGGGCAAAAACTGGAAGCATTCCCTTTGAAATCTGGCACTAGATAAGGTTGCCCTCTGTCACCACTCCTATTCAACATAGTATTAGAAGTTCTAGCCAGAGCAATCAGGCAAGAAAAAGAAATAAAGGGTATTCAAATAGGAAAGGAGGAAGTCAAATTGTCTCTGTTTGCAGATGACATGATTGTACATGTACAAGATCCCATTGTCTCAGCCCCAAATCTCCTGAAACTGATAAGCAACTTCAGCAAAGTCTCAGGATACAAAATCAATGTGCAGAAATCACAAGCACTCCTATACACCAATAACATACTTAAAGAGAGCCAAATCAACAACGAAATGCCATTCACAATTGCTACAAAGAGAATAAATACATAGGAATCCAACTAACAAGGAACATAAAGGACATCTTCAAGGTGAAATACAAACCGCTGCTCAACGAAATAAGAGAGGACACAAATAGACAGAGAAACATTCCATGTCCATGGTAGGAAGAACCAATATCGTGAAAATGGCCATACTGCCCAAAGTAATTTACAGATTCAACGCTATCCCCATCAAGCTAACAATGACCTTCTTCACAGAAATGGAAAAAACCACCTTAAACTTCACATGGAACCAAAAGAGAGCCTGCATAACCATGTCAATTCTAAGCAAAAAGAACAAAGCTGGAGGCATCACACTACCGGACTTCAAACTATACTACAAGGCTACAGTAATCAAAACAGCATGGTACTGGGATCAAAACAGAGATATAGACCAATGGAATAGAATAGAGGCCTCAGAGGCAATACCACCCATCTACAACCATCTGATCTTTGACAAACCTGACAAAAACAAGCAATGGGGAAAGGAGTCCCTGTTTAATAAATGGTGGTGGGAAAACTGGCTAGCCATGTGCAGAAAGAAGAAACTGGACCCCTTCCTGACACCTTACACTAAAATTAACTCCAGATGGATTAAAGACTTAAATATAAGACCTAACACCATAAAAACCCTAGAAGAAAACCTAGGCAAAACCATTCAGGACATAGGCACAGACAAGGACTTCATGACTAAAACAACAAAAGCATTGGCAACAAAAGCCAAAATAGACAAATGGGATCTCATTAAACTTAAGAGCTTCTGTACAGCAAAAGAAACAACCATTAGAGTGAACAGGCAACAAACAGAATGGGAAAAATTTTTGCAATCTACCCATCTGACAAAGGGCTCATATCCAGAATCTACAAAGAACTAAAACAGATTTACAAGAAAACAAACAAATAAACCCATTCAAAAGTGGGAGAAGGATATGAACAGACACTTTTCAAAAGAAGACATACATGAGGCCAACAAACATGAAAAAATCCTCATCATCACGGGTCATTAGAGAAATGCAAATCAAAACCACATTGAGATACCACCTCACACCAGTAAGAACGGCGATCATTAAAAAACCTGGAGAAAACAGATGCTGGATAGGATGCTGAGAAATAGGAACACTTTTACACTGTTGGTGGGAGTATAAACTAGTTCAACCATTGAGGAAGACAGAGTGGCAATTCCTCAAGGATCTAGAAATAGAAATTCCATTTGACCCAGCAATCCCATTACTGGTTATATACCCAAAGGATTATAAATCATTCTATTATAAAGACACATGCACACATACGTTCACTGCGGCACTGTTTACAATAGCAAAGACCTGGAACCAACCCAAATGCCCATCGATGATAGACTGGACAAGGAAAATGTGGCATATATAAACCATGGAATTACGCAGCCATAAAAAATGATGAGTTGTGTCCTTTGTAGGGACATGGATGAATCTGGAAGCCATCATTCTCAGCAAACTGACACAAGAACAGAAAAGCAAACACCACATGTTCTCACTCATAGGTGGGTGTTGAACAGTGACAACACATGGACACAGTGTGGTTTGTCTGGGGGGCTAGGGGAGGGAAAATTGAAGTGGGGAGGTTGGGGATGGATAATATGGGGAGAAATGCCAGTTATAGATGACAGGGGGATGGAGGCAGCAAACCACATTGCCATGTATGTACCTATGCAACAATCCTGCATGATCTGCACATGTATCCCAGAACCTAAAGTACAATAAAAAAAAGAAAGAAAGAAAATGCAAAGTAGAACCACAATGAGATACTGCTATATACTTCTTAGAATGGTTAAAATCGAAAAGACTGAATAGATCAAGTACTGACAAGAGTTTGGAGGAACTGAAACTCTCATACATTGCTCCTTGGAATGTAAAATGGTAAAACCAATTTAGAAAATAGCTCAGTATGCTCTTAAAAAGTTAAACATGCATCTACCATATGATTCAGTTAGCACACCCCTTGGCAACTGTCCAAAGAAATGAAAGCATATGTTTATACAACAACTTGATTGTGAATGTTTACAGAAGCTGTATTTGTAATAGACAAAACCTGGAAACAACCTAATTTACCTATATCACCAGGAAAGTAGATAAACTGTAGTTTATCTATAAGGTGAATTACTATTCAGCAATAAAAAGAATGAACTACTTATGCACACTATAACATGGATGCATTTCAAAATAATTATGCTGAGTGAAAGAAGCCAGCAAAAAAAAAAAGAGCACATCCATTTACATAAAATTATTAGAAATGCAAAAACAAATTTCTAGTGAAGAAAAGCATATCAGTGGTTGCCTGGGAATGTGGTAAATGTGGAGAAAGGCAAGACAGATTATAAAGGGTATGAGAAAGTTTTAGGGGTAAGGGATATGTTTATTATCTTGATTGTAATGTTGGTTGCATAGGTGCGTGCATATGTCTACACTTAATCAAAATGTGTCCTTTTAAATATAAAAATACACAGTTTTATATCAATTATACCTCATAATCCTGTTTTAAAAATAACAAGAGGCAATGAAAACTATCTAAATATCTAAAATAAAATATTGATTGACCCACCTTCAAATACAGAAGCTGGCTTATTTATGTTCACATTCTCCAAAATTTTCTTGAGACTTACATTACTATTTTCTAAAAAGTAAAGTAAAAGGATTATGAAATGGCAAAGTATCAATGCTAATAATCATTAAACAACCATGACAAAGTGTAGGGATGGAAAATTTTGTAATTTCTGGAAATTAGCAGTATAAAAATCAATTAATTATAAATAGTTTTACCCACAATCTGTTTTCTCAAAACAAGAAAGAAATTCTAACTAAAGGAATTTACTTGGCTTAAATAATTAAATTTTGGTGCATAGATTTGATGCTAAATAGAGGATGACTCTTAAAAATATTTCTAGTAGAAAAATCTATGAATTTCAATTGGCTCTCAATGTGCCGATGTTCTCATTATATTTCTAAGACCCAGTTTACCACTCACGTGTAAGAATGGCTTTTATCAAAAAGACAAAAGAACAAGTGTAGGCGAGGAAGTGGTGAAAAGGGAACTCTTGTACAGTTATGGTGGGAATGTAAATTAGAACCACCATTATGAAAAACAGTATAGAAATTCCTTTAAAAATTAAAAACAAAACTCCCATATGATCCATAAATTTCACTTCCAAGTATATATCCAAAGGAAATGAAATCAGCATGTCAAGGAGATATCTACACTCCCATGTTCACTGCAGCACTCCTCACAATAGCCAAGACAAAGAATCAACCTCAGTGCCCATTCATCAACAGATGAATAGATTTTTCAAAATGTGATGTCCATCTATATGTTAGAAATATATATGCACAACAGAATACTATTCAGCCTTTTAAAAAAGAAGGAAATCCTGTCATTTGCAGCAACATGGATGAACCTGGAGGACATTATGCTTTCTGAAACAAACCAGGCACAGAAAGACAAATACTGCATGATCTCACTTATATGTGGAATCTAAAAAAGTTGAAGTAATGGAAGCAGAGACTAGGGAATTTGAGAGGAGTAGGGAATTTGAGGGGAGACATTGGTTAAAAGAAACAAAGTTTCAGTTAGACAAGACAAATAAGTTCTGGAGATCTATTTTAGTGCAAGGTGACTATAGTTCATAATGTACTGTATACTTGAAAACAGATAAAAGACTACATTTTATATGCTATCAAAAAATTATAATAATTTAAGGTAATGGATATGTTAATTAGCTTGATTAATCATCCACAATGCTTACGTATTTCAAAACATCACATTGTACACCATAAATATATATTTTTTCATTTGCCAATTAAAAGCTAAATACTTTTGGGCTGAGCGTGGTGGCTCACACCTGTAATCCCATCACTTTGGGAGGCTAAAGCAGGTAGATAGCTTGAGTTCAGGAGTTTGATGGCTTGAGCCCAGTAAGTAGAGGCTGCAGTGAGCTGTTATCATGCCACTGCACTCCAGTCTGGGAGACGGAGTAAGACCCTGTCTCAAAATAAATAGAAGTAAAAAATAAACACTTTCACTGATCAAAAATAAAATATACATATATACAACAGCTATCCCAAGCACATTGTAAAACTAGGACTTCATTAAGCTCAAAAATAGATTGCTCTTTCAAAAAGTATTCACCATCAACAGATGCTTGTCTCAAGATCTCTTGGAATGTCTTGTTGCTTACTGGAATTCCGGCACTCAGGAGTTTGGAGCTCAGTTCATTTACAGGCATCGTATCATTTCTGATACTATCAAGAGTTGTGATCTCTTTAAGTAAATCTGAAAATACAGGAAGAATAGAGAACAGATAATGAAGTTGGGGTAAAGCCCCTTTTAAAATATAAAAACCACAGCCTACTATAGAAGAAATTCTAAGTTAAAGAGCTTTTAAAACATAGTTATGGGCTTTGTTTTTAGAAGTCAGTTAAATAATAAAAAATGTTTAACATACCACTAGCCAAGTAAAAGTTGAGTTTCTGTAAATATTTTGTAAAGTTCACTTTTTCAGTAACTATTATCCCCGAAAGGTGTTTCTGCTACAGGCTCTGGTCTTTCACAGACTGCAAAGCTTTTCAAGAACACGTATGTGGTAGCTCTTAGAATGAAGGCAAGAAGGTGAAATAGAAGCCAAATAATCGGGGAAAGGAAAACACTAAAAAATATAAATTTGCTACAGACTGAAAAACAGTCATACACTATCTGAACATCAGAAAGTGTTTCTCTCTTATCAGGCTACCAACTAATTTTAAGAACACTCGATCTTTCTTTTACTTTCTTTAACACATTTCACTATAGGTGAGGAAAATAAGCATGTGGCTATTAATAACGGTGAGAGAAAATTGTACTAGAGTAATGGGAAGGCTTTATGCTTTTATGATGAAGCGTAATACTGAGTCAAATTATTGATTTTAAAGGAGCATATTCTAGGTATGTAGTTCTAAATAATTCATTATACTCAAAGCATAAATTGAATATGATAAGGAATAAGAAAGCAGATTACAACATTTCAAATAAAGCAAAGAAAACTTAGGAGAGTGTTGAAAATACAGAGAGAAACAAACTATATTTTAGAAAAGATAGGATCCCATAAAATGACCTAAGACACTGGTTTCTAATTTTTATTCTTTTACTATACTTACTGTTGAATGGTGTTGATGGGTTAGGTGAATTAGTGAAAACATCAATTACATCTTTTAAGATCATGTTTCTTTCTGCAAAGTTAAGAAATAAAGTAGGATTTAAATAAAGTAGATTTTAAATTCATTAAGGCAGAGATCTGGTATTATTTTAATATTTCATTCAGCTTTCAAACTCTAGTGATCATAATGCATAGTAAGAAATACTTCCATATTGTGAGCACACACACAAACAGAAATATAAGTTTTATAAAGCAATACTCACCCTTATCATGGGTGATACACTCTAATATCTTCTAAAAATTTCAAGTTATTCCATTTCATTTTAAAAATACTATTCAGGACCTATTACATTTATTTCACAACTGACCCACAGTTTTAAAAATAATAAACAAGTTATATAGTACAAATATATATACACAGTAATTTTCATTAAAGCATACAAAGACTTGTAAAGAGTATAAGGGAATGTATAGGACCACTCCCTGAAGAGATGTTTCACCCAACAAAGACAGCAAAGGAAGAAACCCAAAAAAGAAAGAAAAGAAATACTTTCCTTTGGAAAAAAAAAATCTGGTGACAAAGAGGAAAAATCCAATTTTTTCTTACTATCATTACTTCCTAATTGACAATGAAACAACAAACAAAAAAACATGCACGAAAGTAATATATAAAGCTAAGAATTCCCTTTTCAAGCAACTAAAAATCCTCAGGAAACCTAATAGTCAAATGTCTATTTCTTCTAAATTATCCATAACATCACACATAAATATTTCTTGTTCTTTGAAATAACAGGGTTCAGGACATGCTACCCCAATATATAACACTATGACAGAACTGGATATTTTAAGCTGAAGGAATCTGAGAAATATCAGGTGCAAGAAGAACTCTGTGATCTCCCTTGTCTCCCCTGAAGCAGATCATAATATCCTCATATAAGAGGTGCTCTTCCTAGAAGAAAATGAGCGTCCTTATCTCTGAAGATGGAGGGATGCTGAGAGGAATCAAAACAGGTCATGCTCCCTTAGCTACTCTTAGCTCATATCCTTTTGTCCTCTGTAAGATTTTTCCATTTTCCACCCTTCATCCACTCTAACATAAAATCATCCAGATTTAATCACTTCTTCAAGATTTCATTTTCTTATGAGGGTTCTCATGTCACATAAATCTTATACTAAATAAACTTGTATGCTTTTATCTTGTAAATCTGTCTTTTGTTACAGAGCCTCAGCCAAAAACCCAGAAAGATAGAAGGAAAAGATTTCTTCTCTATTCTTACTAGAGATGGCTTCAAAAATTATAAACTGTTAGCCCACAGACTGAATACAATATGAAATTTAGTGATTTTCACCAGCCTAGAGAGTGTCATAGTAGTTATTTTTTAATTTGAATTTCATTATCTTTCCATGGGATATACATTCTCAAGTTACTCCACAATTCTCTTCACTCATCTTATGCTAACTTATTTTATTAATTTGTATTTCATGCCTAACTGCTAGAGACATTTCAGTTAGGTACCCTCGGTCTGCTTCAAATGTTATCCTTCTCTGGAAGCCTATTATAATTTATTTAAAATATCACTATTAGAGCTATAACACTGCACCTCTTGGATTTGCAGGCTAATTTGACCCATCTTTCCCTGCCCTCCCATTCTAAGCAATTAGCTTGACCTTAAGTAGTATTTCCTCACTTCTGTGATTTTTGTAACCTTAATGTTTTCGCAGAGATTGCTTTTGCAAAAGCCTAAACCCCTTGAACATACACCAAATGCCTAAAGAGAGAGATTTTAACAACTGAGAGAAAGGATTTCTTCTGAAAAGAGAGAGAGAGAAAGATAATGATGATGGGAAAGAAAGAGAATTACTCTTCTTCTGGAGAGAGAGAGAGAGAGAGAGGGAGGGAGAGAGATCTGATTTAATTCAACTAAAAGAATATAAAGTGACCACAATTTCTGGTATTATAGCAGCTAGACACCTGGATTAAATCACTCTATTATAAAGATGCATGCACACCTATGTTTATTGTGGCACTGTTCACAATAGCAAAGACTTGGAAACCACCCAAATGCCCAACAATGACAGATTGGATAAAGAAAATGTGACACATATACACCATGGGATACTATGCAGCCATAAAAAAGGATGCATTCATGTCCTTTGCAGTGACATGGATGAAGCTGGAAAACATCATTCTCAGCGAACTGACACAAGAACAGAAAACCAAACACTGCATGTTCTCACTCATAAGTGAGTGTTGAATAATGAGAACACATGGACACAAGGAGGGGAACATCACACACCAGGCCTGTCGGCAGGGAGGGGGACTAGGGGAAGGAAGGCAGAGAGTAGGGGTTAGGGGAGGGATAGCATTAGGAGAAATACCTAATGTAGATGACGGGGTGAATGGATGAAGCAAACCACCATGGCACATGTATACCTATGTAACAAACCTGCACGTTCTGCACATGTATCCCAGAACTTAAAGTATACTAATAAATAAAGTAAAATAAAATAAAATGACTTAAAGAATCAAAACAAAAACAAATAAAAGAAATTTACAAGAAAAAACAACTCCATCAAAAGTGGGTGAAGGATACGAACAGACACTTCTTTAAAAAAAGACATTTATGCAACCAAAAACATATGAAAGAAAGCTTATCATCACTGGTCATTAGAGAAATGCAAATCAAACCACAATAAGGTACCATCTCACACTAGTTAGAATGGCAATCATTAAAAAGTCAGGAAACAAGAGATGCTGGAGAGTATGTGGAGAAATAGGAATGCTTTTACACTGCTGATGGGAGTGTAAATTAGTACAATCATTGTGGAAGATAGTGTGGCAATTCCTCAAGGATCTAGAACCAGAAATACCATTTAATCCATTACTCGGTATATACATAAAGGATTATAAATCATTCTACTATAAAGACACATGCACACATATGTTTATTGCAGCACTGTTTACAATAGCAAAGACTTGGAACCAACGCAAATGCCCATCAATGACAGACTGGATAAAGAAAATGTGGCATATACACAGCACGGAATACTATGCAGCCATAAAAAAAGGATAAGTTCGTGTCCTTTTCAGGGATATGAATGAAACTGGAAACCATCATTCTCAGCAAACTAACACAGGAACAGAAAACCAAACACCACGTTCTCACTCAGGTGGGAGTTGAACAATTAGAACACATGGACACAGGGTGGGGAACATCACACACTGGGGCCTGTTGGGGAGTGGGAGGCTAGGGTAGTGATAGCATTAGGAGAAATATCTAATGTAGATGATGGGTTGATGGGTGCCGCAAACCACCATGGCACATGTATACCTATGTAACAAACCTGCATGTTCTGCATTTGTATCCCAGAACTTAAAGTTCAATAAAAAAAAGAAACTATTCAAAGATTTAGACACAGAAAAAATACTTTCCAAATTATGAAGATAATGTGACATCAAATCCTGACAATACTAATGTAAACAAAGATAATTACAAGTTAATCTCACAGATAAATAGAGATGTATAAATCTTTTACAAAGTATTAGAAAACTGAATCCACCAATATGTAAAAAGGATAAGATATCATGACTAAAATGAGTTTATTCTAAAAATTCAGGTTGCATTTAATATAAAAAATCAACTAATGCACCAGATTAATTAAGAGAGAAAACGCACATGACTTATCTTAATAGATGCAAACTTTTAATTGTTTAAAAGTTTCATAATAAAACAAATAAACAAATAAAAATGTAATCATTTATAAAACAAGAATTAAAAGGCAACTTCTTTAGCCCAGTGAATGGTATTTATGAAAAACCCACAGCAAAGACTTGGTTTCATACTTGATGAAATGCTTATTATTTTGAGATCAGGAATAAAACAAAGATGCCCATTATCACTATTTTTAGCTAAGATTATTTTGGAGGTCCTAGTCCCAGTAGTACAGAAAGATGAAGAAAAACAAAAACATAAAAGAAGTGCACATTAAGAAAATTAACTTTAAGAAACAGCATATGACGATGAAATAGAAAACACAGTACTATAAAAATATATGTTCTCAGCGGAAACCTTATAAGCCAGAAGGGATTGAGGCCTTATTTTTAGCCTCCTTTAGCAGACAAAAAGAAATAAAAAAGATCAGAGCAGCACTAAATGACATTGAAACCAAAAATATACAAAAGATCAATAAAACAAAAGTTGGTTCTTTGGAAAGATAAACAAAATTGATAGACTATCAGCTAGATTAACCAAGAAAAGAGATTCAACTAAGCTCCATTAGAAATGAAAATGGAGACATTACAACTCACACCACCGAAATACAAAAGATCATTTGAGACTATTATGAACACTTCTATGCATACAAATTAGAAAATCCAAAGGAAATGCATACATTTCTGGAAACATACAACACTCCTACATTAAATCAGAAAGAAATAGAAATCCTGAACAGACCAATAACAAGCAGTGAGACTGAATTGGTAATTCAAAAATTGCCAACAAAGAAAGTCCAGAGATTCACAGGTGAATGCTACCAGACATTTAAAGAATTGATACCAATCCTACTAAACTATTCCATCAGATTAAGAGAGGGAATCTTCCTTCCAAACTTATTCTATGAAGACCGTATCACCCTAATATCAAAACCAGGAAAGAACATAATAAAAAAAGAAAACTACAGACCAATATCCCTGATGAACACAGATGCCAAAATCCTCAACAAAATAATAGCAAACCAAGTCCAACAGCACATCAAAAAGATAATACACACAAACAAGTTGATTTAATCCCAGGGATGCCGGGATGGTTTAACATACAGAAATCAATAAATGTAATATATCACATAAACAGCATTAAAAACAAAAACCATATGATTATGTCAATAGGTGCAGAAAAAGCATTTGATAAAATCCAGCATCCTTCTATGATAGAAATCCTATCATAAACTAGGCATACATCCAATCCAAAAAACCAGGCATAGAAGGGACATACCTCAAAATAATAAAAGCCATGTATGACAAACCCACAGCCAACATCATATTAAATGGGGAAATGTTGAAAGCATTCCTCTTGAGAACTGGAGCAAGACAAGGATGCCTACTTTCACCACTTCTATTCAGTACAGTACTGGAGGTCCTAGCCAGAGTAATCAGGCAAGAGAAAGAAATAAAGGACATCCATATTAGAAAAGAGGAAGTCAAACTATCATTATTCACCAATGATATGATCATATACCTCAGAAAACATAAAGACTCCTCAAAAAGACTCCTAATTTGATAAATAAATTTAGTAATGTCACAGGTGACATAATCAGCGTATACAAATCAGTAGTATTGCTGTACACTAACAATCAAGCTTAGAATCAAATCAAGAACACAATCCCTTTTCTGATAGCTGCAAAATAAAATAAAATACTTAGGATATACCTACACCGCAAAGTGAAAGCTGTTTATAAGGATACTGCAAAACCTTGCTCAAAGAAATCATACACGACACAAACAAATGGAAACATCCCATGCTCATAGATTGGGAGAATCAATATTGTGAAATGACCATACTGTCTAAAACAATCTGTATACAGATTCCACGCAATTGCTATCAAAATACCAACATTATTTTTACATAACTAGAAAAGTAAATCATAAAATTCATATGGCACCTAAAAAGAGCCTGAATAGCCAAAGCAATCCTAAACAAAAAGAATGAATCCGGACACATCACATTACCTGACTTCAAATCATATTACAAGGCTATAGTTACTAAAACAGAATGGTACTGATTAAAGAAAGAAAAAGTAGACATATAGACTAATGGAACAGAATAGAGAATCCAGAAATAAAGCTAAATACTAATTACCAACTGATCTTTGAAAAAGCATACAAAAACATAAATTGAGGAAAGGGCATCCTATTTAATAAATGGTACTGGGAAAATTGGATAGCCACATCTGTCTCCTTATTTCTCACCTTATCCAAAAATCAATTTGAGATGGATCAAAGACTTAAATGTAAGACCTGAAGCCATTACAATTCTAGAAGAAAAACCTAGGAAAAACTCTTCTGGACATTGGCCTTGGCAAAGAATTTATGAGTATGACCCAAAAATAAATGTAACATAAACAAACATAAATAAGTGGGACCTAATTAAACTAAAAATCTTCTGCACAGCAAAAGAAATAATCAATATGCTAAATAGACAACTGACAATACAGAAGAAACTATTTGCAAACTATACAGCTGATAAAGGACCAATATCTGGAACCTACAAGGAACTCAAACAAGTCAGCAAGAAAAAATATATATATACAACACCATTAGAAAGTGGGCAAATAGAGAGATCCAAGATGGCCGATTAACAAAAGCTCAGGATTGTAGCTCCCAGTGAAAGCGCAGAGAGCGAGTGGACGCCGCACTTTCAGACGAATTTTTGTTGCCCACAGACTAGGAGATTCCCGGCGGAGGAGCCACACGGGTCGCCAGCGCGACTTTTTTGGCCGTTGCGGCTATTTTGCCGGCGCCCCAGCACGGCGCTTCTCGGCGCGGAGTATACGGGACGACTCCGGCTCGGCCGGTCCCATCCCCACCAGGAGAACAGCAATTGGAAGTGCTGAGGACTGAGAGTTTCACAGTAAGCACAGCTGAACCGGGAAGGTCCAGCTGTGCGGGGAAGGGGCGTCCGCCAAAGGAAAACTAAGAAGCAGAAAAAACTTCATCACCGGGCGGAGAGATCCAA
>CAUYLG010006118.1:0-10687 GCA_963573385.1 Cacajao melanocephalus | reverse complement strand
TGTGTGTCGGGGGGGTGCTGTGGGCTGGCGGGGTTTGAGCCGTAGCTGTGTGTGTGTGTGTGTGGGTGTGGGGGTGTGTGTGTGTGTGTGTGTGGGGGGGGTGCCGTGGGCTGGCTGGGTTTGAGCCATAGCTCTGCGTGTGTGTGTGTGTGTGTGTGTGTGTGTGTGTCGGGGGGGTGCCGTGGGCTGGCTGGGTTTGAGCCGTAGCTGTGTGTGTGTGTGTGTGTCGGGGGGGTGCTGTGGGCTGGCTGGGTTTGAGCCGTAGCTGTGTGTGTGCGTGTGTGTGTGTGTGTGTCGGGGGGGTGCCGTGGGCTGGCTGGGTTTGAGCTGTAGCTCTGTGTGTGTGTGTGGGGGGGGGGGTGGCGGGAGGGGAGTGCCGTTCCAAGTGCCACCTAACAAAAAGGCCTGGAAGCAATGATCCTCCAACAGTAGCGCACACAGCCAACCCTGGATCCTGGTGACGGTGGTGGTTGGTCTCAGAAAAAGAAAAGGTCACCACTGGGCACATACCAGTAGCGGCTGATTGGTCAACGGAAACTAAAGCTAGTTGGGGGTTCTTGAGAGGATAATGTTAGTGGGTTCTTGAGGATATTGTCATTGTGTTCCCGCAAGATATTCATTACACAAAGGAAGACAGTAACTTTACAGTGAAGAGACCTGGTAGACACCACCTACGTCCTGATTTGATGCAGAGGAGGCCAGATCTCTTCCACGTTCTTGCCAGAATGCATAATTACAGTTCAATCACGAGAAAACAGCAGGCTAACCAAAACTGAGGGGGATTCTACAAAATGCCTGCCCACGCTTCACACGTGATCGGGTCCGGAAAGACGGCAGAAGAGACCGGAAGACAGACGATGAAATGCAACGTGGGCCCTTCGGGAGGGCCCTGGATGGGAAACAGCCAGGCAGGGGCAGAGGCGGGCACAGCTGAGGCCACTAGCCCTGCACGGCGCCAGTCCTCACGAGGCTGCAGGGGACACTGGTTAGGGGGCTGGGTGAAGGCTGCAGGATTTCCAAAACCCGTTCAAAGTTATTTCAAAGTACAACGCTAAGAAGGAAAATAAACAGAAGATACCTTTTGACTAAAAAAACGAAGTGTGGTCCCTGGACTAGGGGCGTCCACACTGCCTGGGGCTTGTTAGAAAGGCAGAGCCTCGGTGCAGCCCTGTGGAGTCAGAAGCTGCATCCCACACCTACGGTGCCGCCGCTGCACCGAGGCCAGCGAGGAGGCTTTGGAGTGCTGTGGAGACCCTGCCCAGGCGCGAGCGGCAAAGACAGCCAGGCGCTGGCATGCACAGGATGCTACCCAATGTGTAGAAACGGGAGAAACAGGAAGGAATCTTAATTGTGTTTGTATTAAAAGCTGGAAGTCCACCCAAGAAACAAGTGTCCAAAAGTACCCAGGGGGCCGGAGGCAAGAGCAAGACTCTGTCGTCCTCCTCCAGGGACCTGTGAGCTGTGCAGGCGTGACCAGTTCACAACTCCTTTAAGAAAAAACACTTCTAATAAGAACCAGGGTTACACTGTGCTTAAGATATTTAGGTTTGGATAACACATTTCCCCCAAAAGTTCTTGGAATCATAAATGTTTCCCATCCTCCTGGGACAGACACATGAGGTCCCAACCTTTCCAAAGATAACTTTTTTTTTTTTTTTTTTTTTTTTTTTTTAAGACGGGGTTTCACTATGTTGGCCAGGCTGGTCTTGAACTCCTGACCTCAGGTGATCCACCCGCCTCGGCCTCCCAAAGTGCTGAGATTACAGGCATGAGCCACCACGCCCGGCGATAGTTTTTTTTTTTAGACAGAGGCTTGCACTCTCACCCGGGCTGGAGTGCAGTGGTGTGATCACAGCTCACTGCAACCTCTGCCTCCCAGGTTCAAGTGATTCTCCTGCCTCAGCCTCTTGAGTAGCTGGGACTACAGGCGCCCGCCACCACGCCCGGCTAATTTTTTTGTATTTTTAGTAGAGATGACGTTTCACTACGATGGCCAAGCTGGTTCTCAAACTCCTGACGTCGTGCCTCCCAAAGTGCTGGGATTCCAGGCATGACCCACCACACCCAGCCCCAAAGTTAATTTTCTAACTCCAAGGCTCGTGGACTGAGGTCACACCATCACCTTCAAAGGTACAATATTAGTGAGTGGAAAGCAAGTCCCACTGACTCTGAAACTTGAGGTCACGTCGTCGACCCCGCCCCAAGCAGATGCGGCTCTATCTGGACCTCTATCGACAGAAGTGCAGCTGCCTCTCGGTCTCGGCTAGGCTGCGGTTGGGGACTGGGGCCTGATGGGCAGTCGCGTGGCCTGGGCCCGGCCAAATGTGGGGCTGGCGCCCAGTGCAGGCAGCCCCTGCCAGTTCTTACTGGGTGGTGCCTGTGTTTTGCGTCTACACACCAGTGATGACGGTCCCTGCAAAGCTGCAAGGGACTCCGACTCCAGTTGAGTTTCAGGTCCAGGAACACAGCCTGTTAGAAACGTCCCACACAACAACCCAAGGACGTGAGGGAAACTGGGTGCGACAGAGCCAAGGAGGACGAGGGCGGCAGAGTCGAAAACTATCGGAAGCACTTCCCAGCAACCAAGAGGAAAATGAAAACGGAATGTGACTTCAACCACTCACCAGACAGAGACTAAGTATTCAAGGAAATCACAGGTTTCGCTTATTTGCAGTCTACACCTAGTGAGGGACTGAAAGTGACCGCATCCGCCGGAGTCGGAGAGCTCCTTAGGACCATCCTGCCCCCGCACCCCAAGCCTGGTCCCTCTGCGTGATGCTGTCACTTCACCAAACGCGGTTTCAGTTCTAACCTCTCCGTTCCACCGTCGGGATCCTGTCCACTGCAAGCCCCGCTGCACGATTCGGTGTCTATCACTGGGCAGCCACAATCTTGTATTTTAAGATGCCAGTTGCTGTTATATTAAGAAACATACTAAGAGGTTCTAACTGGAGATATTTATACAGTCATGGTACAGGTTAGCCTCAGAAGCAGAGTCCTGGCACTGGGGCTCCCCAGAGGGCAGAGCTGCCCACTGGCTGGCTGCCCTGCTGTGCTCTCACTTCCAGAATCCCCTGAGTTCTGAGTGGCACAGGGGAAATGCATGCAGGAATTCAGGTGGACATGTGTGAAATTAGGCAGGTGGGAGCAGATGAGGTGGGAATCTGTCAGTTCTTAAGATAATGTAAAAAAAAAAACCCCAGAGGACATCACGTCTGAGTTCCCGTCCTGGGTGTGACGCCACCACCTACCCTGGCCAGAGGCAAGTCGCAGCTGCTGAGCTCTTGGGACTGGGTGCAGGCGCCCGAGCTGGAGGTGCCGCCCCTCTGCACCTCTCCCAACTCCAGGGGTGCCGAGGTTCCTACAAGATCAAGGAGCCCTTTGTGCCCTGCAGGCATCCCCACACCATCGCCAGCGCTCTGAGGGGCACACAGGGCAGAGCGGCATGAGCTCAAAGCTGAGCCCAGCATCACCCCAGTGCCCAGGCGGGTGCAGCGGCATGTGGTCTGACCTATGGCCAGGGTGGCTGTAGGGAAAGCCCTGGCCCAGTGCCTGCCTTCAGCAAGCACCCAGGAGGGGTTGCCACCCACACCAGCCAAACCCCACAGCTCTGCAGGGCCTGACCTGCGACAGCCCTGTGGGGCTGGAAGTGCTGCCCTTCCTCAAATCTGGTCTACACTCCACCCACACCCGCACACGGCCTGCAGAGAAGCCTACCACAGGGTACTGCTGAGTTCGGCTTTGGCAGGCATCTCCCTCGGGGAGCACAAGTGAGTACTTCTGCCGAGGATGGGACCCAAGGGAAGAGCACGGCGCCCAGCAGGCCTCTCCTAGGCCCAGACCTCTTCTGGGAGTGGGGGCACGGTGGCCGCAGGCAGCATCTGAACGTGGTCCGTGGGCCCCTTGAGCTCCACCGGTCTGAACTGCCATTTCTCCCCACCTGTGGCTGGATTCCTGGCTGGCCGTCTCAGCTTACGGACAGCGTCCGTCCCACTTCCTTGGTGACCCCAGCCCAGCACTGATGGGACAGCTCCCCATGGAAATGCGGCTCCAGCCGCGCTAGGCACCCCGGCCCAGCCCAGGGTGAGCAGAGCCGCACCCTGTATACAGCAGGCATATCCGGTCCCTTCGCCTGTAACCCCTGCTGCCCTGCAGAGCCCGGACTCCCGCTGGCTCTGACCTAATTCCCCCACTCCCCGGCTGACGCCAAAGCCGCTGGCCAAGGACACACAGTGCAGGTTTAGGAGAAAGCAAGCTTCAGGCCACCCCGAGAGCCTCCGCAGCCCCTCAGACCCATCGCTCCTTCCAAGCAAGCAAAGGGGCGACGCAGAGCAGCCAGGCTGGGTGGATCCAGGGCCAGCTCCACCCGGCTGGGAGCAAGACACACCAACGCGACGGCACCATGCTCTGCACGGCTTCTGGTGCTGACAGCAGTGACTTGGCTCCACACAGGAAGGACAGACACCCACATGCTGCCATCTTCAGCCCACACTTGCCAATCACGTGGCCTCCAAAACCAGATCGAGTCTGTCCACGATGGCATCACAGACTGGTTCGTAGGAGCTTCATTTCTCTTTAAAAAAAAAACGCACTTAAAGTTAAATCCACATACCAAGAAAGTGAGTTCACGGAATCCAGGTCATCAGCCCAGAGAGCAGCAAACGTCCACGTGAACCAGGAGCACAGAACCTGCATCAATGAAATGTATGCTCAGCATCAACCTTCGGGAGCTGATGACACGGTTCTCACTTTAAGCAGGAAAGAGTAAAGTTTTAGAACAAGAGCAATGACAGGCCATTTCATAAATAAGCTTGAATATAAATAGTAAGTCTGAAAAAGACAGGATTCTTACCTCACTGATGGAAAAAGGCTTGAATGGAATCGAAGTATAAAAGGGCAAAGAACCGAGGAGCTTCCTCCATGCCTGTTGAGAGCACTTTTCTCAGAAGTGAAGGGATTCGGCTCTTTGTGGACACAGGTGCCTGCAATCACCAGCACCTCTCAGAACATCAAGACTACACTGGAGAGAACCCACAGAAATGGACAAGGCCCCAGAGCTAGGTGAGGATGCCTCCAGGGAGCGTGCGCCCCCAACCTCGTGGCAGCGGCAGTCTGGTGGGGGGGCAGCAGTGCCCACGTGGGAGCCTCGGAACTCTGGACTCTGAGCCTTGGAGCCTCTGCACACGGGCCTCGCCTGTGTGGGCCACTGCTCCACCCTCGAAGTAGAGGAGGTGGGCTATTATTTAGTGGGAAGTATGTGCTAGAGGAAAGATGGAAAAAGGTGTCCAAATACACAGTGAAAATCCAGTTAAACATTTAAAATTTATTAAACTTTTTGGTCAAAATAGTTGAACAAATATATACAATCCCATTTTCCTAGAACTTTTTAAGGACCAGGGTTGACTAATGCTTAAGTAACTCTGCTCCACACCTCAGATTCTGTCAATCGTGTCACAATCAACATACAGTATAGGAATTATTTTTAAGTTAAAATAAAGGTACTTTTAAGTCCTCCATTTCTGACTTCATGTGAACTCAAGCGGCGTCTGTCAGCATTAATTCAGGGTGAGGACGGACATCCTGCTCCTGTACATGTGGATTAATCAGCACACACCTTCACCGCCACGGGGGCATGGGAGCCCCACTCTCCACTCCCCTCGGGGACACATGGTGGGCGTGTGTGTTAAATCCCACGGAAGCAAGCTCTGCTCACTTGGCACTGGCACACCTCTGTATTATTTGTCTTGGAAAATCTTGATTTCTGATATCAAAGATCTTACTTTGAAAATAAACCACCAAGGTACTGGTGGCATCACGTAATTAAAATCGCTGAATTTTGCTGGCCGGAAATGCAGGATGAAATTTAGCATGCCTGTAATTTTAGCAATATTTAAAAAGTAGACATTTTTCCCAAAGTACTTTTTAAAAACCCTTAGAAAGCACTTATTTCTTCAACTGTAGTGAATTTGAGGCTACTTTAAACCAGGCTAATTGGATGACAGCAATTTTGGTTCTTCCTTGCCATTTTCCTTCTCAGAGGGGGCCTTGGTTCTGGCTTTTCCCAGACCTTACCTGGGGTATCCGATGGGCTACCTCCACAGAACACAGCTGGTGGTAGCTTGGGGAGTGCTGCACACCTGCCACCCCCCACCATGCTGCCAGAGGACACACATTTTTGCAACAGTTCCAAAGAATAATCCTGCATAACTTCATTCTATGCAGTGAAAGCAATAAAAAGACAGTACTTATGTTTGGATTTAAAAACACTTCATAGTGTGTTGTTTTTATTGACAGGTCACACCCGAAGGGGTGACGGTGGATGCAGTGAGTGAGTGGGGCCGCCTGAGCCTGCTCGGGCCACATCCACACATCCATGGAGCCACCAGGACTCAGAGGAAGGCTGGAGAGGACATGGACGGTCGCCACGCCACGCTGCAGGGAAAGAAGTGGAGAAACAGATCTGACAACGACTTTGCTCTTCGGTGTTAATTTTTTGGTCTATAAATTGGAAAGGAAGGCAGGGGCTGAAATAAATACATTTATTCTGAGTAATGGCCTTTTGGGAGCAGCGTCCGTCAACTCTGCTTCCGGAGCGTCTCCACGTGAGCAGCAGCGCCGGTCTCGCGCCTCGCCGACGGCGGAACCACATCAGCCTCCAGCGCCTGTGAGGGGACCAGTAGGTGCGTCACTGTTCTTAATGGAGGGGACACTGATGGCTCTCTCCGACAGAAAAATGACTGGCTAACTAAGCAAGACAAGACTTGGTCCTTGCGTTCGCGTCTCTAGTTGATTTTGTCCTGGAATATGTACAAGTTATTGGTGGCAGCCACGGCAATGACGCTGTCCGTGGGGTGCCAGGCCGTGTGCAGGATCTTCTTGTTGAAGTCCAGACTGTCCACACTGATCTCGTCTTTCTTCCGCTTGCCCCCCGTACACACCTTACGGGGCTTGAGGCTGGCACGTGGTTTGCTGCTCTCTCTCGAGGCCTCCAGGGTCACGTCCCTCCGTGTGTCTCTATCAAACATTCGGAAGAAGTTGTTGTAGGACCCGGTCATGATGGCGCTGTTAAAAACAAGAGCAGACAGCAGCACTCCTGAGTGGGGGGAGTGGCAGCAAGGACTCAGACCCCAGCCCTGGACACACAGACACACCACCCACCCGCCCGTACAACCCAGTGACCTTCGGAATCAGGAAGCAACAATCACAATCACGGTCAGAAGGGAAATGCAGTGAAGACTCTTACTGAACTTTTTATCTAATCGTGTTGGAATAAATGTCACAGGAGAAACAAAATTATGCAGTCATACTTTTAACTACATTCGCGCAGTTCTTGAAAACACACCCACCTGTTCATCTCACTCATGAATAACAGGACAGCTTATTTTTAAGCCTTAAGTTCTGCACTTTGTCAATAATCCAGTCAGAACTAGACCTGGACATAATTCATATTCAATAGTTCTTAGTCACATCTGTTAGTGTTTCTTCACTCACAGACTGCTCTTCTATTAATTTCAAAAAGTTTCTTTCAAATGAAGCAATGGATACAAATAGTCAGAATCTGAAACACTGGGCTAGGTGCGGCAGAATTTTAGAATGCCTGCGTTTCACACAATACATTCTAGACACAAACTGTCCAAGCTTTGTTTCTTAAAGACCAACTGTAATGGCTTTCAAGTGTCTCTGCTGTCGAAAAATTTCACTCAAGCACACATCCTCATGATACAATTTTATAATAGTGGCAAAAACCTCTGCAATCTTACTTTTTCTACAAAAATGATGGAAAAATGGCTGAATAATAGCAAATGTTGCCATGATTTGACCCATGGCTTTATGAGCCCAGTTTCGGATGACGGATGTGTTCTGACAGGCCCTTCTGACGTCCCCAGCAGTCCCGACACTCGCTTCCTCCACCCGACACTGCACGCACCCTTACATCCTGCCCCACGGTGACGCATGGCGAGAGGCCTTCGTGCCCGTACATCTTCAAGGTGCCATGAGAAAGAGGCGGGCCGCCTCCATTCCACGACCCAGTACTGACCCCGGCTGCTTTCAAATATCTAGTGTCTGACTGACCTTCTCTAAAACTTCACAGCAGAAAAAAACAAAGACAAGCTCAAAAATGAGAAACCGCATTTAGCTCTCCATGTTTATTCACGCCTTCTGCTTCCATGCAGGAGCCCAAAGCGCCACCGAGGCAGGAGACACACGGTGTGCCCCGCGCCCTCCAGCACCGCCAAGTCCGCACACGAGCACCACTGAGAATTTGGAACTGGGAATTCTCCAAATTAGTTTCCACAAAGAAAACCATGTTTACGAAAGGGTAAAGAGAATGTGAATCTGGAGCTTACATTTATGTTATTAAAATTCAACAGCAACTGTCATTCAGAACACAAACAACAAGAGTTTTGGGAAGAAGTATGGCCGACATTGATTGGAATTGCTGGTGCGTGGTAATAATGAAAAGCAGATCAGCTTTTATAGTTTTATCATCACTTTTAAATTCTTGACAGACAGTGCCAGCCCCAGAGTGGGCGTTTCCACACTGCAAACAAGAGCGTTGCCCAGCAGCCCGGTCGCAGGCGGGCCCAGGAAGGGGACAGCACAGGCAGACACACAGTCAACGCGTAACTGGTGTTGTGGGGCAGCCTAGAACATGAGAAGGCGCTGCCACACACAGGACCTGACTGGGCGGAGGCAGCACTGAAGCACCTCACTCTCCTCCATCGCATCCCTCAACAGAAGGGTCCAGGCAGGAAGATATGAGTGTGTCTGCAAGAGTGAATGGACTAAGCCAATGCTGGCGGGAATGCTGTCAGATGTTCTTGGGGATGTGTCATCTACGTGTACTTTGCAATATTTCAAATATATCAAGAGGAATAAAGAATACAGTGGCTATCCATCTACCTGCAAGTCACTGCTAAGACAGCGAACCCCCACTGGGTGCCACTCTGGAAAGAAAGATCATCTCCCATTCATCCCCAGGTGGGGGTTCACGCGCTACAGTAAGTGCGTGTCATCCCCACACACATTTATATTTTGAATAGTTACAGATTCTCTTTTTTTCTGAAGACAGAATTTTGTTCCCGTTGCCCAGGCTGGAGTGCGATGCCACAATTTCGGCTCACGGCGACTTCCGCCTCCCAGTCTCAAGCAATTCTCCTGCCTCGGCCTCCCGAGTAGCTGGGATGACAGGCGCCCGCCACCATACCTGACTAATGTCTGTATTTTTAGTAGAGATGGGGTTTCACCATGTTGGCCAGGCTAGTCTTGAACTCCTGACCTCAGGTATCTGCCTGCCTCGGCCTCCCAAAGTGCTGGGATTACAAGTGTGAGCCACCACACCTGGCCAATAGTTACGGATTCTTAAAAACAAAACTGCCTTTTATGTCTTAAACATATCATGTTGTATGTTATCGTATGCGTTCCTCCTGAATTTTCTTTGTGGACTATCTTTGTGAGATCCACCTGTGTGATCCATGTAGTTCTAGTCACTGATTCTCACTGCTTTTCGGCAGACGTCATTATGACAGAGAACTCACCTGTCCATCCCCTAATTCTGCACCTGTGGGCTGCCTCCAGGAGTTTGCATTCCAGGTGTCTGAGCATGTTCTGTCGTCTGTACGTGCAGGAAGCTCCCAACCAGACTGAATGGCACCAAGGAGGCCCACAAGAAGGGCACTGGGTGAGCCCACTGGCCTCCACCCTCTCCCTGACACCATCATCATTCTGATGAGTGTGAAAGGACGCCCCTCTGGCTTTACTTGCTGATCACAAAGAAGGATGAGCATTTCTATCTGTTTATTTTCCATTTCTGTGAAATTCCATTCATGGTTTTTGCTCTTCTCTGAGTTGTTTGCTAACTCCTCATTCTGTGCATGTTCTGGTTACTCAATTTCTGTTCGTTATGCTTGCTTTTGTGGATTCTGTTTTCACTTTGAATTTCAACATAAAGAAGTGTAAAATTTAATGCAGTTGAATTTCTTAACGTTCTCCTTCACTGTTCGGGCTTTTGGTGCCTTGTTCAAGAACTGTCCGCCTCCAGAGCCCAGGAAGACACCTCAGGCTTCAGAGCACTCAGAGCTTATTGACTGTGTGGAGCTGGTGAGGGCTCTAATTCTTCTCCCCCCGAGCACAGATAACTAAGGTCACCCCGCTGGAGGAGCTTCAGAGTCTGCGTTGCTCTCCTCCTGCCGGCTGCGTTCCCTGCCTGTCTGCCTCAGCCTCTTTCTGCAGGGTCTGCACGGCTGTTCCCCTGCCGGCTGCGTTCCCTGCCTGTCTGCCTCAGCCTCTTTCTGCAGGGTCTGCACGGCTGTTCCCATGCCAGCTGTGTTCCCTGCCTGTCCGTCTCAGCCTCTTTCTGCAGGGTCTGCATGGCTGTTCCCCTGCCTGTCTGTCTCAGCCCCTTTCTGCAGAGTCTGCACAGCTGTTCCCATGCCTGTCTGTCTTAGTCTCTTTCTGCAGTGTGCATGGCTGTTCCCCTGCCGGCTGCGTTCTCTGCCTGTCTGCCTCAGCCTCTTTCTGCAGGGTCTGCACGGCTGTTCCCCTGCCTGTCTGCCTCAGCCTCTTTCTGCAGGGTCTGCACGGCTGTTCCCCTGCCTGTCTGCCTCAGCCTCTTTCTGCAGGGTCTGCACGGCTGTTCCCCTGCCTGTCTGCCTCAGCCTCTTTCTGCAGGGTCTGCATGGCTGTT
>CAUYLG010006117.1:0-46435 GCA_963573385.1 Cacajao melanocephalus | reverse complement strand
ACTTTTACACTGTTGGTGGGAGTGTAAATTAGTTCAACCATTGTGGAAGACAGTGTGGCAATTCCTCAAGGACCTAGAAATAGAAATTCCATTTGACCCAGCAATCCCATTACTGAGTATATATCCAAAGGATTATAAATCATTCTATTATAAGGACACATGCACATGAATGTTCATTGCAGCACAGTTTACAATAGGAAAGACCTGGAACAAACCCAAATGCCCATTGATGATAGACTGGACAGGGAAAATGTGGCACATATACACCATGGAATACTATGCAGCAATAAAAAGCGATGAGTTCATGTCCTTTGTAGGGACATGGATGAACCTGGAAACCATCATTCTCAGCAAACTGACACAAGAACAGAAAATCAAACACTGCATGTTCTCACTCATAGGCGAATGTGGAACAATGAGAACACATGGACACAGGGAGGGGAGCATCACACACTGGGGTCTGTGGGGAGGACCGAGGGGAGGGACAGCAGGGGTTGGGGAGTTGGGGAGGGATAACATGGGGAGAAATGCCAGATATAGGTGATGGGGAGGAAGGCAGCACATCACATTGCCATGTATGTACCTATGCAACAATCTTGCATGTTCTTCACATGTACCCCAAAACCTAAAATGCAATAAAATATGTTTTTTTTTTTAAAAAAAAAAAAAAAGGTCAGGTGGGGCATGGTGGCTCACGCCTATAATCCCAGCACTTTGGGAGGCTGACGTGGGCCTGAGGTCAGGAGTTCAAAACCAGCCTGACCAACATGGCGAAAACCCATTAAAAAAAAAAAAAGAAAAAAAAAAAAGAAAAGAGGTTTGATTGACTCACAGTTCCACATGGCTGGGGAGGCCTCAGGAAATTTACAATCATTGCAGAAGGCACCTCCACACAGGGCAGCGGGAGAGAGAATGAGCACTGAGCAAAGGGAGAAACCCCTTATAAAACCATCAGATCTCATGAGCACTCACTATCATCAGAACAGCATAGGGAAAACCAACCCCATGATGCAATTATCTCCACCTGGTTTTGTCCTTGACATGTGGGGATTATTACAATTCAAGGTGACATTTGGTGGGGATGCAGAGCCAAATCATGTCATTCTGCCCCTGGCCCCTCCTAAATCTCATGTCCTCACATTTTAAAACACAATCATGCCCTTCCAAAAGTCCCCTGAAGTCTTAACTAATTCCAGCATTAACCAAAAAGTCCGAGCCCAAAGTCTTATCTGAGACAAGGCAAGTCCCTTCCACTTATGAGCCTGTAAAATCAAAAGCAAGTTAGTCACTTCCCAGATACAATGGGAGTACAGGCATTGGGTAAATATACCCACATTCCAAATGGGAGAAATTGGTCAAAACGAAGGAGCTATAGGCCCCATGCGAGCCCCAAATCAAATAAGGCAGTCATTAAACCTTAAAGTTCCAAAATGACCACCTTTGACTCCATTTCTCACATCCAGGTTACACTGATGCAAGAGGTGGCCTCCGCCCCAGCCTTGGGCAGCTCT
Source organism: Cacajao melanocephalus (assembly GCA_963573385.1). Classification (NCBI taxonomy): domain Eukaryota; kingdom Metazoa; phylum Chordata; class Mammalia; order Primates; family Pitheciidae; genus Cacajao; species Cacajao melanocephalus. The sequence goes on along the minus strand of CAUYLG010006117.1, from coordinate 44,924 downwards.
GCCCCTCTGGATTTGCAGGGTACAGTCACCCTCCCAGATGCTTTCACAAGCTGGTGTTTAGTGTCTGTGGCTTTTCCAGGCACACAGTGCAAGCTGTTGGTGGATCTACTATTCTGGGATCTGGAGGACAATGGCCCTCTTCTCACAGCTCCACCAGGCAGTACACCAGTGGGGACTCTGTTTGGGGGCTCTAACCCCACATTTCCCTTCCACACTGCCCTAGTAGAGGTTATCCAGGAAGGCTCTGTCCCTGTAGCAGTCTTCTGCCTAACATACAGACATTTCCATACATCCTCTGAAATCTGGTGGAAGTTCCTCAACTTCAATTCTTGACTTCTGTGCACCTGCAGAGCCAACACCACATGTAAGCTGCCAAAACTTGGGGCTTGCACCATCTGAAGCAATGGCCTGAGCTGTACCTTGGCCCCTTTTAGCCATGGCTGGAGCTGAAGCAGGTGAAATGCAGGGTACCACGTCCCAAGGCTGCATAGAGCAGGGGGTCCTGGGTCTGGCCTTCAAAACCATTTTTCCCTCCTAGGCCTCCAGGTCTGTGATGGGAGGCACTGCCATAAAGGTCTCTGACATTCCCTGGTCACATTTTTCCCCATTGTCTTGGTGATTAACATTCACCTCCTTGTTACTTATACAAATTTCTGCAGCCAGCTTGAATTTCTTCCCAGAAAATGGCTTCTTCTCTTTTATCACATCATCAGGCTGCAAATTTTCCAAGCTTGTATGCTCTGCCTCCTCTTAAACACTTCGCCACTTAGAAATTTCTTCTGTCAGATACCCTAAATCATCTCTGTCAAGTTCAAAGTTCCACAGATCTCTATGGCAGGGGCAAAATGCTGCCAGTCTCTTTGCTAAAGCATAGTAAGAGTCACCTTTGCTCCAGTTCCCAATGAGCTCCTCATCTCTATCTGAGACCATCTCAGCCTGGACTTCATTGCCCACATCACTGTCAGCACTTTGCTCAAAGCCATTAAACAAGTCTCCAGGAAGTTTCAAACTTTCCTGAATCTTTCTGTCTTCTTCTAAGCCCTCCAAACTGTTCCAACCTCTGCCTGTTACCCATTTCCAAAGTCACTTCGATACTTTCAGGTATCTTTACAGTAGCACCCCACTCCCAGTACCAATTTACTATATTAGTCCATTCTCACACTGCTATAAAGACATACTAAAGACTGGGTAATTTATAAAGAAAAGAGGTTTAATTGACTCACAGTTCCGCAGGGCTGGGGAAGCCTCAGAAGACATACAATCATGGCAGAAGGGAAAGCAAACACATCCTTCTTCACATGGTGACAACAAAGAGAAGTGCCAAGTAAAGGGGAAGAACCCCTTCTAAAACCATCAGATCTCATGAGAACTCACTCAGTATCATGAGAACAGCATGGGGGAAACCACCACCATGATTCAATTTTCTCCTCCTGGTCCTACCCTTGACACATGATTATTACAATTTAAGGGGAGATTCTGTGGAGACACAGAGCCAGACCATATCAAATGGGAACCCTCATACATTTCTGGCAGGATTGTAAAATGCTTCTGTTTTCTGTAGAAAACTGTTTGGCAGTCCCTCAAAAAGTCAAACATAGAATTACCATATGACCCAGCAGTTCTAACTGTATACTCAAAAAAAATAAAAACATAGCAGCATTATTCATGATAGCCAAAATGTAGAAAGAACCCAAGTGTCAATCAACTGATAAACAAAATGTGATATATCCAGAAATGGAATATTATTCAGCAATAAAAAGAAATAAAGTACTTTTACATGCTACAATATGGAGGAACCTTGAAAGCATTATATTAAGTGAAAGAAGTTGTAGACAAAGGTTCCATGTTATATAATTCCATTTGTAGGCAATAGTCAGAAAAAGTAATACTATAGAGACAGAAAGAAAGTAGATTGGTGGTTTGCCTAGGAGCTTGGAGGAGGGGAAATGAGGTGACTGCTAATGAATACAGGGTTTCTTTTTCAGATTGCTAAAATTTTGGGGGTAATAGATTAGGAATTAAGTTGTGGTAAAGGTTATGCAACTTTGTCAATAAACTGAAAACCACTAGATTATACACTTTGAATTTTATGGGGTGTGAATTATATCTCAATCTTTTAAATGTGGAAAAATAGCACTGTATTCAAGTATCAGAGATCTGAGGGGCAAAACTGCACTAGGGCCACTGCTAGTCTTTCTGTGTGATAAATAGACTCACATTTAGATGTGTTCAGTTGGAATTTATTGAATACATACTGAGACAGACCAAGGCATATCACAGAGACCTGAAATACAGTTCATCACTCCTGAATTCTAATTTACTAGGGGCTGAATTAGGTCCATCAAGCATCTGGTTGGATCCTTCCAAACTGTATAGCTATACATTCCAAGACCTCCAAATTCCCTAGCCTTCAGACATGCTGAACTCTTTTTCTTCTGCGAAAACTCCATTTCCCCCTCCTGTCTTTGTTCATGATCTGCCCTTTTCTCAAACTAACAAGATGCTACTTAATTTTTAGGCATCACCAAGTGCAAATTCTGTCTTGCCTATGAAAGTGCATTGGTATCTAAAAAGGGATTTAATAAAGGTTTGCTGGTTGAGTGAGCTAATGATTGACTTCAGTTATGCAGCCCCCTAAGTAGCTGTGAAGAAATAAAATTGTCCATAGTTAGTGGAAGCCCTTGCTTAATTTCTTCAGGAGTGTTTGAAGCAGTACAGTGGATGAGTGAGCAGGTCTGGAATTGAGGCTATGTTCCTGGATAGGGGTTCCAATTCACATCTGAGTTTCTCATAGAAACAATGAAATGGTATGGCCATTCTCAGGCTTATATCCACCAGGACACACATGATAGAAGCAGCTCACATACAAGGCTGGTTCCCAGAAACTTAATCAAGGTTATGCAAATTTTCACCTCGTTCTCTCAGTCAGGCAAGCATTTCAGAATGCAAGTGAATGAAAGCAACATTTTCACAAGAACAAACTTGACCTAGGTCTAATTTACTAAAACAGGCAACCGTTTACAAACTTCAGAGCCTTACTTATTAGTAGAAACACATTATTTGGAATCCAACTCACAACTGATTGTGATACAAAAAGATGTGGGCATACTGCAGATGAGGACCACTGGTACTCCAGGAAGTCACATTTCCGGAGAAGGGCTGGAATGGCAAACTTATTAAGGAAATAACCATAACCTACAAACGGTATCTTGGTGCAAGGAAATGCTTTCTAAAGTACATGCATAACATAGGTTTAACAGATCACACAGAACCCAGCCCAGTAAAATTGTATTTAATCTGGTGTTGCATACAGCATATCATGGAGCTGTCTTGTCCTGCCTTATAATTTCTCTTCTTGTTTGCTACAACAAATCCAAAAGAGGAGGAATACTACTACTACTGTGGTTATAGATTCAAAAGGACTTCTCTGGAGAAATTTGCCCAGGAATCCAAAAATATTTTATAGAAAGATGATCATTTGATATTTTTTAATGTGATCCAAGGATAATGGTTTTGCTGCCTTTTCTCTCTGAACTTTACCAGTCTGCCACTAGCAGAAATAGGCATTAACCAAACATTCTATTTACCTTTATTCCTGCCTTTAAAGCAAAGTTCCTGCTTTTTTGAGCTATCTCATAAGCACTAGTTTGTGCACAAGGGAGTACAAGTCAACTCCCTCACTTAAAGTGCATAAACCCACCCTATTACACAGAATTTCTCATCCTACAATTCTTTGAGACATGTTTCACAAGGTTCAAAGCCTTAAAGCTCTGGCTTGATGATGGCCAAAGTGAAAGGTACACCAACCTGAGTTTAATACCAGTTCCACAATATGAAAAGTCTTCTTCATTGACCTTGTAAGGGAGGTTTGCTACCATCATGAGAGCTCCATTTTTTCTCTTTTATCATCAGTTAAGAATTGAATATAGAATGGTTATAAAATAATAGGACTAACCCTTATTTTTAAAAAACATGGCAGGACTCACTCCTCCAAATGTTTATATCCTTATATCTTAAATCCTTTGGAAGCCCTTCCAGTCTCATTTCCAATGATTAATCTTTGACTGCTACCACATGCAAGGCACTAATATATAAGTAAAAACCTGTGCATCCTAGTTTAATTATATTTATAAAATACATTTTATGTACATCTTATATACTCTTATGTAATATAAAAAGTTAAATGAATAAGACTTAAAATGTTTTCAGGCCAGGCATGGTGGCTCACGCCTGCAAACCCAGTACTTTGGGAGGTCAAGGAGGGTGGATCATTTGAGGTCAGAAGTTTGAGACCAGCCTGACCAACATGGTGAAATCCCATCTCTACTAAAAATACTTAAAAAAAAAAAAAAAAAAAAAAAGCTGGGCATGGTGGCGTGTGCCTGTAGTCCAGCTACTTGGGAGGCTGAGGCAGTAGAATAGCTTGAACCCAGAGGTGGAGGCTTCAGAGACCCAAGATCACACCACTGCACTCCAGTCTGGGCAAGAAAGCAAGACTCCATCTAAAACAAACAAACAAACAAAAACCTTAAAATGTTTTCATGTTATTTAAAAGTAAATTTTTCCTTTGGAAGTACTGTGGCATCTGACTACTTCATCTTCTTTGTCTTACAAGGCTTGGTAATTAGCTACTGAAGCATACCCATATAACAACACTGTTACAAACCAGAAGAAGCCAGAAGATGGCCTGGATTTCTTAAATTTTCCTGCTATCCTCTATGTTGTTTTCCTTCACTTGAATTCTACTCAGTATATTTTCAAAGTCCTTTAAAATTATTTCCCTTCAATCACTCCCCTTTACAAAATATAGCATTTCTGTGACTCTGTAAGTTCCTAAGATTAGCTTCTTCTGTTAACTTTATAAAACAGATGTTTGTCAACATTCACCCATTCCTTTGCTTTTTATTGTAGGCATGTGATTAGTACCTAGTGTAAAGGTTTTCAAATTGTTTGCATATTTCAAGGTATTAACTGTGCTGAAGATGGTTTTTCTGCCTCCTATTCCTTCAAACGATGGAGAAAGGGCCAAAGGAGGATTAGAATGGCTCTATTTGCTTAAGAAATCAGGCAAGCACATCATGCCAGGATGACATAAATCAATGAGGTCTGGACTTGTGAAGCATCTCAAGTTACATTTTAAAAAGAACAACTTTGAAAAAGCACAGAGTACATTTTATTAGGAATCTTCCCCCTGGTTTCCTAGACTTTAATATGATTTGGATTTAGCTCTGGCATTTAAGAATCCAATAAGGAGTAACTGAGGGCTTCCCATGTGTAAATTACATTGTCAGTCTCTGCGTGGGACACAAAGGTAATTAAGATGTGGGCCCTGCTCCCAAAGAATTTGGTATAAAGAGGTTTAGATGAAAATAACTCTAATATGAAGGAAAATTTGCTAAATGCTATAGTAGAAATGTATTATATATTGCCAATGGAGAATTGATAAAGAAGAGATTAATTCTGTCTGGCTCTTTCTGTCAGGCATTGTGGAGGTTTTAGCATTTAAGTGGAGCCTTAAAGTTTGGTTAGGACTTCCTTTGTAATCCATATTGGAAGGATGGAGGGGTAGGATTCAGTGGTGACAACAAAACTCAACTGAGGGAGTAGAGTGAATCCTGAAATGCTGGAGATATGTTCCTTCCCATCTGTAACCCACTCACTTAAATGACAGCAGCTTCATTTTGGCTATTATGGTTATCAAGGCTCCACTTACGTTTTCCTTTGGGCTGTAGGCTGTGTTGTTTAAAAGAAGTTTGAAAACCATTGAATAAGATGATCAAAAAGGGCCCATCCAGCACCAACATTCTATGAATCAGCAAATAGATGAGGCATCACTACAAATTTGACCAAACATAGCAGCAGAAGGGGTGAGCATAGGTGAGCACTTACTATGGACCTAGGGTACTACAAATATTACCATTTAATTCATGCAGCAACTCTGTTTGGGTAGGTAGAATTATTATCCTCACGTCATAGGCAAGAAAACTACGATTAGAGGAGTTAAATAACTTTCCTAAAGGCACAGAGCTAAAATGGCAGAGCCGGGATTCAAATACAAGAAGCATGATGCCAAAGGGCAAACTCCTATTACCATTCTTCTATGCCTCCCTAAGCATGGTGCAGCTCATATGTTATTCAGAGGAGAGTTGACCACTGCACAATTGTCATTTGTGTGTGTGTGTGTGTGTGTGTGTGTGTGTGTTTGTGTGTGATGGAGTCTCGCTCTCTTGCCCAGACTGCAGTGCAGTGGCATGATCTTGGCTCACTACAACCTCTGCTTCCTGGGTTCAAGCAATTCTTCTGCCTCAGCCTCCCAAGTAGCTGGGATTATAGGCACCACGACCATGCCTGGCTAATTTTTGTATATTTTTGGTACAGACAGGGTTTCAACATGTTGCCCAGACTGGTCTCAAACTCCTGACCTCAGGTGATCCACCCGCCTCAACCTCCCAAAGTGCTGAGTCATGAGTCACCGCATCCAGCCAAGATGAACCCTTTCAAAAGGTACACACCTATGCGAATTATGCTATCATAGCCATTTGGGGAAAAAAAACACTTGTTTTAGAATCATCTCTAAAATTGGGAGCCCTTTCTTCTGAATGTCCTCAATTTTGGCAAATCCTTCTTTCCAGAGGTTCGTGAATTGCTTAAACCTGGGAGGTGGAGACTGCAGTAAGCAGAGATCAGGCCATTGTACTCCATCCTGGGTGACAGAGCAAGATTCTGTCTCAAAAAAAAAAAAATAGTCAAAAGTGACTGGGAGTCAGGTCTTCTAAAAAAAATACATGATCCAGCTGGACAATGGCAAGATGGTCAACAGTACAGTGCCAATAAGAAGGCATGTGACGGATATTCCCACACAGTGTGTGTGTCAGCTCAGAAGTAGCATCCCAAAGACAATTATAGCTGTGATGTTGGAAGGAACATCTGGACACCCGAGGTAACTACTTCGAAAGACAAAATTATTTTGGCTTTGTAAAGTCTAGTGTGTTTATTTCAAAACATGAGGTCTCAGTGGCATGCCATGGAGGAACAGAGAAGAATCATTTTTACCGATCTGTTCTGCCTCTCAGCAACTGAACACACATGGTCAAGTCTCTTAACATCTGTGAGCATCAATTTTCTCCTCTATCGAATAGAGACAATAAACCCCAACATGCAGTACCACTGTAGGGATTTGAAGAGAAAAAAATCTGTGTAAAGCAGCCAGTACCATGCCTGAACCTAAGTTGGGTACTCCAAAAAGGGAAGGTATTATTGTTTTTGAGCCATTTATTAAATGCTCTCTGCAGATTTGGGAGTTTGAAATGATTCTTACTTCAAACCAGATGGAGTTTTTTCCCTAAGTGCCATTGCTGGGTAGTTTATTCTGATATAATGTGGCACCTTTAGGCATGGAGAGTAAGAAATGAGTGCGTTTTGAAAACCAATCAAGCTCCTGGAAAGCATTTATTGAAAATGCAATCTGCCACCATGGTATTTAACTCATTCAGGCTGCTAATAAACACTCTTCTAGTATCTCAGAAAGCATGGTTTAAAGAGAAATTCTCTGACCACAATAATTGCATGCCTTTTATAGCAACTGTCTTTCAAAAAAATGACAGTTCTATATTGATAGGAAAGCAGGTGAACTTGGCATGAAATGTAAAGCTTTGTGCATACAGCTTGTTTTCCATGGTATGGGAGGTCTGCTTTTGAAAGCAAGCAAAGTGTTCATTTATTAAGAAAAAAAAACAGTTCTTTGGGCTCCTGCTAAGTGTTTTGGGGCTCAGCAATTATCCAAAACTCAGGTTATAGATTCAAACCTCCCTCCCACCCTCTCCCCCACCTCCCTGAAAAACAGAAAATTTTACTGTGCCTGCATGATGTCTTCATCACTGCAATCTTGCTGTGAGTTGGGCTGAATATTATGTGAAACAAATCACAAAAGAGAAAAGCTGAAGGCAGGTGCAGGAACAAGAAGCTGTGCTCCTTGGAGAGGGCCTTAGGTAAGTAGCTACAAGAGTTGTGCATGCCAATCAAAGACGGGCAAGGGTCAAGCTCCCTTTTGTGCACAAACAAAGACTAATTGCATGTTCATAGCTGTAGAGTCTGCAGGCATTAATTCGAGAGAAGAACTATAAAAACGTTAGACTCCCACCTCCCAACAGTGGCTAAGGCAAAGCAGAGAGCTCAGGGAGCCCAATGGCTATCAACCAGCTGGGCCTCTCCCAGCCTTCTCCACAGCAACCCAGGGGATCCCACACGGCTACCAGCTCAGAAATGAAAATAAGCCATTTTGTAGAAACTGAAAGGATAGCTGTGTGTACATAATGCCAAGCCAATGAGCAGCAATGAAAAAGGCTCCGAGCCACTTGGCTTCTTTTGAAGCACAAGGCCCAATACTGTTGTCCTGGCTTTTTCAATGAATCGACCAAATTACCTGGCTTTTTTTTTGCCATCTTTTAGACAAGACTGGTCAGTATAAGTTGTCCTTTTCTTATATTTGAAAACAAAGGTCAGTTAGGGTGGTTTGATCCATTTTGTTAAGGAACCATTTTGAATCAAGTTATCATTAAGGCTGAGCAACTATAGCACAGGCTTTTGAATTTGTTATTAATCATAGCTTACATTCATAGACCACTTTCTCTTTTCCAAAACACTTTCATTTATTCATTCCCTAAGCATTTTTTTTTTTTTTTTTTTTTTTTGGTGCTGCTACTATAGGCAAAGCACTGTGCTTGGCTCTATAGAGAAAATAAAAATGTTAGTCAAATAGAAACCAAGCTCATTAAGCAGAATGGGCATGACTGATTATGTTCATTCTACAACTGAGGAAACTCACAACAGGAGTAAATGACTTGCTTCAGTCATACAGCCTCTTAGTGACAAAGGCAGGAGAAAATATGAGCTCCCCAGGCCCCTGCTCAGTATTAAGCCCACTGCACCACACCGCCTTTCCACAGGTGTGTGTAAGGAGCCCTCCAGTGGAGGGCAGTGAGTGTGGTAGAGTACAGGGGTCTTCAAGGCTGTACTCTTTCTCAGTTAAAAACAAAATAAATCCCTCTTTTGCTGAATTTCCATATATAGAGCAGATGAAAGTGGAATTACTCTGGGTAAAGTGAGGATGGGGACACTGGCATAGCAAATCCCAGCTCTTCCACTGACAAGCTATGTGACCCTGCAGAATCACTCAATCTCTGCATCTTACATTCCACATCAAAAGCAAGGAACTGGACTCACTAAAATGTGTGAGTCCCAAACTTGGCAAATTATCACTGACCTGGGGGAGCTTGTCAAAATACAGATTTTGACCTCTTCCATAGACTTTATGAATTATAACTCTTAGGGGAGAAGGCCCAGAAATCTGCATTGTAATTAGCTCCCCAGAAGATTCTGCTTCACAGCCAGGAACAAAGCCCTGCACAAGACGATTTTTAGTTACTAAGCTGGTCCCATGATAATCCACACACATAAGAAAATACCACATAAAGTTCTGGGATAGAATTAAGATGAGAAGGAGCCTGAAGAAGCTACTCATTTGTTTATTCATTCATGCATTCCACAATCATTCTGAACTGTTTTTTCTTGATTTCTTTACTGAGCTCTGAAAACACAAATGTGACTAGCATACAGTCCTTGTCCTTAAGATTCTCAAAGCCCACTTGGATAGACAGGTGTGTAAAGAGAGTAGTATCATGAAAGTGGTAGGCAATTTCACAGGGAGAGGAAGAGTGCTGTGGGAACACAGGATAAAGAATGTATTAGTACATACAGGCCAAATCACAAAGTAATAAGGAATGAGAGGTTGTTCACCATAAGTCTTGACTAAAAAGTTAAACTTTATCTTATAGGAAGTGGAAGGCCCTTGAAGAGTTATATGCAAGGGAACAATATGATACAAATGATACACAAAAAAGATTCCTCTTTTGAATAGATGAAGAACATGCTGGAAGGAGCCAGATAGAGTAAAGACAGAAAGACCAACAAACAGAGAGATACCAGGGGTGGATCCAAGATGGCTGAATAGGAGTGCAGTTCCCAGTGAGAACAACGCAGAGGGTGAGTGAACACCGCATTTCCAAATGAGTTTTTACTGCCCACAGACCAGGAGATTCCCAGGCTGAAAAGCGCCACAGGTTTCCAGCACGGCTGTTTCAGCCGGTATAGTGGGTCTCCACACAAAAACTCACACAAATCTGGGAGGCCATTTCAACTGGCACCTGGAAAGCCTGGGAGACAGAGCCACTCATTCAATTGAAAAAAAAAGTGGGGACTGAAACAGGGAGCCAGGTGATCCAACTCAGCGGGTCCCACCCCCATAAAGACCAGTAATCTGAAACGCTCTGGATTGAGAGTTTCACAGCAAGTGCAGCTGGACATGGGATGGTCCAGCTCTGTGGGGGGAAGGGCATCCGCCATTACTGAGGCAGTCTGCCATTACCGAGGTAATCCACCATTACCGAGGCAGTTTGCTATTACCGAGGCAGTCCACCATTACTGAGGCAGACCACCATTACCAAAGCAGTTCTAACTATACCTCTATAAACAAAACCACAAGGAAGTTCACACAGCAGCTGGGCAGAGCCCACAGCAGCTCAGCAACACCTCTGCTGGCAGACTGTGACTAGGCTACCTCCTAGCTGGGCAGGGCATCTCTGAAAAAAGGCAGCAGCATATCAGGAAGTTAAAAATAAAGCCCCACATTCCCAGGACAGAGTACCTGGGAAAAAAGGTGGTTATGAGTTCCACTGAAACACACTTAAATGTACCTGCCCAGTAGCTCTGAACAGAACAACAGAGCTCACAGCTCAGCACTTGAGCTCCTATAAGGGACAGACTGTCTCCTCAAGCAGCTCCCTGACCCCTGTATATCCAAAGAGTCACCTCATAAAGGAGAGCTCAGGCTGACATCCAGCGGGTATCCTTCTGGGACAAAGATAACAGAAGAAACTGGCAGAAACACTTACTGTTCCGCAGCTGTCACAGGTGATCCCCAGGTAAGCAGGGTCTGGAGTGGACCTCCAGCAGTCCTACAGCAGAGCCTGACTGTTAGAAGGAAAACTAAAAAACAGAAAGAAATAACTTCATCATCAACAAAAAGGACATCTACTCAGAGACCCCATCCGAAAGTCACCAACTATGAAGACCACAGATAGATAAATCCACAAAGATGGGAAGAAACCAGTACAAAAAGGATGAAAACACCCAAAACCAGAATGCCTCTCCTACTCCAAGGGATGACAACTCCTCACCAGCAAGGGAACAAGGCTGGATGGAGAATGAGTCTGATGAATTGACAGAAACAGGCTTCAGAAGGTAGGTAATAACAAACTTCTCTGAGCTAAAAGAAAATGTTATAATCCAATGCAAAGAAACTAAGAACCTTGAAAAAAGGTTTCACAAAATGCTAATGAGAAAAAACAGCTTAGAGAAGAATAAATGACCTGATGGAGCTGAAAAACACAACACAAGAACTTCACAAAGCATACACAAGTTTCAATAGCCAAATTGACCAAGAAGAAGAAAGGATATCAGAGATTGGAGATCAACTCAATGAAATAAAATTAGAAGGCAAGATCAGAGAAAAAAGAGTAAAATGAAATGAACAAAGCCTCCAAGATATACTGGATTATGTGAAAAGACCTAATCTACATTTGATAGGTGTGCCTGAATGTGATGGAGAGAATGAATCCAAGCTGGAAAACACTCTTCAGGATGTTATGCAGGAGAACTTCCCCAACCTACCAAGGCAAGCCAATATGCAAGTCCAGGAAATACAGAGAACACCTCAAGAAGAGCCACTCCAAGGCACATAATCGTCAGATTCACCAGGGTTGAAATGAAGGAAAAAATGCTAAGGGCAGGCAGAGAGAAAGGTTGGGTTACCCACAAAGGAAGCCCATCAGACTCACGGCAGATCTCTCAGCAGAAATCCTACAAGCCAGAAGAGAGTGGGAGCCAATATTCAACATCCTTAAAGAAAAGAACTTTCAACCTACAATTTCGTATCTAGCCAAACTAAGCTTCATAAGCAAAGGAAAAATAAAATCCTTTACAAACAAGCAATTGCTGAGATATTTCATCACCACCAGTCCTACCTTACAAGAGCTCCTGAAAGAAGCACTAAACATAGAAAGGAACAACCAGTACCAGCCACTCCAAAAATGTACCAAATGGTAAAGAGTATCAACACAATGAAGAAACTGAATCAACTAATGGGCAAAACAACCAGCTAGCATCAAAATGGCAGGATCAAATTCACAAATAACAGTATTAAACTTAAATGTAAGTTGGCTAAATACCCCAATCAAAAGACACAGACTGGCAAATTGGATAAAAAGTCAAAACCCATTGGTGTGCTGTATCCAGGAAACCCATCTCATAAGCAAGGACACACAAAAACTCAAAATAAAGGGATGGAGGAAGATTTACCAAGCAAATGGAGAGCAAAAAAAAGCAGGAATTGCAATCGTAGTCTCTGATAAAAATAGACGTTAAACCAACAATATCAAAAGAGACAAAGAAGGGCATTACATAATGGTAAAAGGATCAATGCAACAAGAAGAGCTAATGATCCTAAATATACATGCATCCAACACAGGAGCACCCAGATACATAAAGCAAGTTCTTAATGACTTACAAAGAGACTTAGACTCCCACACAATAATAGTGGGAGACCTTAACACTCCACTGTCAATATTAGACAGATCAACGAGACAGAAAATTAACAAGAATATCCAGGACTTGAGCTCAGATCTGGACCAAACAAACCTACCAGACATTTAGAGAACTCTCCACCCCAAGTCCACAGAATATACATTCTTCTCAGCACCACATCACACCTACTCTAAAATTGACCACATAATTGGAAGTAAATCTCTCCTCAGCAAATGCAAAAGAATGGAAATCATAACAGTCTCTCAGACCACAGTGCAATCAAATTAGAACTCAGGATTAAGAAACTAACTCAGAACCGCACAACTTTATGGAAACTGAACAACTGGCTCTTGAATGTTGACAAGATAAACAATGAAATGAAGGCAGAAATAAAGATGCTCTTCGAAACCAACAGGAATGAAGACACAATGTACCAAAATCACTGGGACACATTTAAAGCAGTGTCTACAGGAAAATTTACAGCAATAAATGCCCACATGACAAGTAAGGAAAGATCTAAAATCAACACCCTATTATCAAAATTGAAAGAGCTAGAGGAGCAAGATCAAAAAAACTCAAAACCTAGCAGAAGACAAGAAATAACTAAGATCAGAACAGAACTGAAGTAGATAGAGACACAAAAAACCCTTCAAAAAATCAATACATCCAGGAGCTGGTTTTTTGAAAACATCAACAAAATAGACCACTAGTCAGGTTAATAAAAAAGAAAAGAGAAGAATCAAAGAGATGCAATAAAAAATGAAAAAGGGGTATCACCACAGATTCCACAGAAATACAAACTACCATCAGAGATGACTACAAACAACTCTCTGCACATAAACCAGTAAACCTGGAAGAAATGGATAAATTCCTGGACACTTGCACCCTCCCAGGCCTAAACCAGGAAGAAGTCAAATCCCTGAATAGACCAATAACAAGGGCTGAAGTTGAGGCAGCAATTAACAGCCTACCAACCAAAAAAAGCCCAGGTCCAGATGGGTTCACAGCCGAATTCTACCAGACATACAAAGAGGAGCTGGTACCACTCCTTCTGAAACTATTCCATTCCAAATTATACAAAAAGAGGGAATCCTTCCCAAATCTTTTTATGAGACCAACATCATCCTGATACCAAAATCCGGTAGAGACTCAACAAAAAAAAAGAAAATTTCAGGCCAATATCAATGATGAAAATAGATGCAAAAATCTTCAATAAAATACTGGCAAACCAAATGCAACAGCAGATCAAAAACTTTATCCATCACTATGAAGTAGACTTCATCCTGGGGATGCAAGTCTGGTTCAACATACGCAAGTCTATAAACGTAATTCACCACATAAACAGAACCAAAGACAAAAACCACATGATTATCTCAATAGATGCAGAGAAGGCCTTCAACAAAATTCAACAGCCCTTTATGCTAAAAACTCTCAGTAAACTAGGTATCAACGGAACGTATCTCAAAATAACAAAAGCTATTTACAACAAACCCACAGCCAATATCATACTGAATGGGCAACAACTGGAAGCATTCCCTTTGAAATCTGGCACTAGACAAGGATGCCCTCTCTCACCACTCCTATTCAATATAGTATTGGAAGTTCCAGCTAGAGCAATCAGGCAAGAACAAGAAATAAAGGGTATTCAAATAGGAAAGGAGGAAGTCAAATTGTCTCTATTTGCAGACAACATGATTGTATGTTTAGAAGACCCCATCGTCTCAGCCCCAAATCTCCTGAAACTGATAAGCAACTTCAGCAAAGTCTCAGGATACAAAATCAATGTGCAAAAATCACAGGCATTCCTATACACCAAAAACAGACTTAAAGAGAGCCAAATCAAGAATGAACTGTCATTCACAATTGCTACAAAGAGAATAAAATACCTAGGAATACAACTAACAAGGAGCATAAAGGACCTCTTCAAGTAGAACTACAAACCACTGTTCAACGAAATAAGAGAGGACACAAATAGATGGAGAAACATTCTGTGTTCATGGTCAGGAAGAATCAATATCGTGAAAATGGCTATACTGCCCAAAGTAATTTGCAGATTCAATGCCAGCCCCATCAAGCTACCAATGACCTTCTTCAGATAACTGGAAAAAACCACCTTAAACTTCATATGGAACCAAAAGAGAGCCCGCATAGCCAAGTCAATTCTAAGCAAAAAGAACAAAGCGGGAGGCATCACACTACCAGACTTCAAACTATCCTACAAGGCTACAGTAATCAAAACAGCATGGTACTGGTACCAAAACAAAGATATAGACCAATGGAACAGAACAGAGGCCTTAGGGGCAACACCACACATCTACAACCATCTGATCCTTGACGAACCTGACAAAAACAAGCAATGGGGAAAGGAGTCCCTGTTCAATAAATGGTGTTGGGAAAACTGGCTAGCCATGTGCAGAAAGCAGAAACTGGACCCTTTCCTGACACCTTACACTAAAATTAACTCCAGATGGATTAAAGACTTAAACATAAGACCTAACACCATAAAAACCCTGGAAGAAAACCTAGACAAAACCATTCAGGACATAGGCACAGGCAAGGACTTCATGACCAAAACACCAAAAGCATTGGCAACAAAAGCCAAAATAGACAAATGGGACCTAATCAAACTCCACAGCTTCAACACAGCGAAAGAAATAGTCATTAGAGTGAATTGACAACCAACAGAATGGGAAAAAGTTTTTGCAGTCTACCCATCTGACGAAAGGGCTGATATCCAGAATCTACAAAGAACTAAAACAGATTTACAGGAAAAAAACAAATAAGCCCATTCAAAAGTGGGCTAAGGATATGAACAGACACTTTATAAAACAATTCTTTAAGCTATCTGACCCTGCCCCAGTGGCTCCTTCATGGAGAATACTTTTTAGGTTGTGATCAGTGGTAAGTGAGCACCAGCTGCCTACTTGGTGTGTTTTGTTTTATGAGAAAATACTGAACACCTGTTTGTTAATAATAATCACCTGATCAGAGACTAAATGCGTGGGTCAGAGTCTACCCGGGGCCTTCAGCCTGGAATGCTGTCAGCCCCTGAGGCTCTCAGTTCGGAAGGCTGCTGGCCCCCTGGATAGACCCACTTTGCCATTCTATCTGGATGTCTGCCTCTCATTTCCTTCAGCACTGCCTGGGTGGGAGTCTCTATGGCCATGCTGGTTCTCAGTAATTCTACGTAATCAGATCCATCTCATGCTGAAATACTTGGTTACTATATACCTTTATCAGAGCTGTCCTCTTATGGCTGTCAAAGCAATTAAGTTGACATTTTCTGTCCACCAGGAGAGCTACCACTGCTGGATGTCCACTGGCACATGCCAAATGCAGAGCCGTCCTATGACAGTGAGAAGGCTTTTTAGGAAATTGTACTATACTATCTGAAAACATACAATGATTCACATATATCCATAACACTGGATAGAATGTTAGTCCTCTGTCTTTAAAACAAGTATTTAATTTTCCTGTGAAGAAAGCAAAGTATTTACCAGCTCTTACTGTTCACTACATTAATGAAAGAGTAGCTTATTTGAATAGAAAATGCTTTGCCTCTGGATTCAGTTCACCTTGAGCTGAAATCCTATCTTAAGCTCTATCACTTCCTGTTAGCTGTTTTGGGCCTCAGTTTCCTCATCAATAAAATGGGAATTAAAATAGTAGCGGTCCACAGTGATGTTCCAGGCATCACTATGATGCTTAAATGAGAATCTATGCAAAGCATTTAGAACAATTCCTAGCACAAATAACAGCTCAGTAACTGTTAGATATAATTTTTATACTACTACTACTTAACATAAACATTTTGATTAAGTAAAATAATACGATTACACATATTTCTGAAGTATGTTTAAAGATTAGAAGTAACATTGTATTATGATAATTCTAAGATGTTCCTTTTCTCACATTTTAACAACTCTGACATTGGGATTCCCCTTGCAATTCATAATTTATCACAACTATAATTGGCAGCATCTAAATAATTCTTATTGACACATAAAATAATGGGCATCAAACAATCCATGGTGCCTTACATTAAGTAGAATATGGTATACACAACAGGTCCAGAGCAGTTGGGCAGTTCTAATCATATGACTGGCGTTTATTTTAGTTCTTAAAAGTATTATGGAAAAAAAGAGGGCTGAGATAAAAAGCATAACAAATTTTTGAAACAAAATAATTCTTACTTTGATTTTCAAAAAACTTTAAGCCAAAGGAAGAAACTCAGGGTTCAAATGAATAGGTATGGCTCATTTTATTCAATACTTATATTTATATAATGCATGTAAATCAGGCATTCCCAATGATTAATATTAGTATATAAGACTGTTATACATTTTCAAAAGGGCAGTTAAAGTTTACCTTTTACTATTTTCTACCTTCGGAAATGCTTTTCTTTGAAACGGGGGAGAAAAAGCTTCCATTGAGATTAAGTCCTTATTCCAATTTTAAATCTCTCAGGCTTACTCAGGCTGGGCAGCTAAACATGAAGTTTTTAAAGATGGAAGAAACCTGAGCGATATAATATATACAATAGCTACTCAGCTTGTGTTTGACGAATAAATTGATTAAATGGATAAACATAGTTTAGAAGTGCAATATTTTTAAAGAAAACTCCTGTAAAGTAGAGCAACACTTTTGCAATAGTCATAACCATTTATATTTGCTTCCGGCTCAGGAAGAGGCCTGGGCCCCTGACGCCTCCGAGATTTCCCCATCCAGGGTGCCGTGGAGCCTGCGGGCACCAGAAAGCCGGGGTCCCCGACAGGACGGCGCGCCCGCCTCCTTCGCCTGGCCATTACCTCTTCTTATCGTCCCTCTTGTCCACGTCAGGGCCTCCGGGCACCAGGACGCGCTCCACCCCGGGGACGTCGCCCCGCCAGGCAGCTCTGTGGAGCTCCTCGAGATCTTCCAGGTGGACGCGGTACCGAGGCGGGGCGAAGGCGTCCTCATCGTGCTCGCTCCCGCCGCCCGAGCCGTCACGCCGCCAGCTGGTGAGGGAGCCCGAGGGCGATTGGTCCTCCGGGCTCCCGCCTCTAAACGTCTTCCTCATGGCGGAGACTGCCGCCTTCGGAGACCCCCTCAATCCCTCCCTGCCCCTCCCCGCTTTTCTCCACCCCAGGAGGCCAACAGTAGCGAGTTACTGCCTCGGCCGCAACCTAGGTTTCCAATCAGTGAAAGGAGCACCGCCAAGCCAAGCGACCACCGCCAAGCCAAGAGACCACCGCCAAGCCTCACGGGGAACGCCGAGGCACGCGGGTAACGCCAAGCCATCGCGCCTGTGACGTCACCGCACGTGCTCAGGCACCTGTGACGTCACTGCACCTGCGCACACAGGCCCCCGCCTCCCGGAGAAAACTACTTGGCCTACAGGTGGCGCTGCAGCTCCGGCGCCGGCCTGGGCGGGCGGGTCCCTTCGTGGGGGCGGCGTCCAGCCTGCCTGTCCTCAGGGAGTGACGCCTCACAACGCCACCGCGCACCTGCTCCTCGGCTTGCTCAGTTCAGGCGTGCGGACCAGTTCCCGCCCCTGTGCCGCCATCGCTTGGCCGCCCCCGGGCTAGCCACCGCCGCGGAGTTGCCGCAGAGTCATCGCTGCCAGGACACAAGCTGAGTCAGACGGCTGGGTCAAAGCGAGCTGCCCGCCCCGCGGGAAGGGCCTGCCCGACGCCCAGCTCCTACTCGGCTGGCGCCCAAGCCAGGGGACCAGTTCTGGGCATTCCGCTGCCTCGGGATGGGGCCGAGCAGCCGCTCCCCGCTCTGAGCCGCAGCCTCTGCGCGCATCTGCCCAGGGGCCGTGCGGCTGGCGACCCGGGCGGGTCGGGGAATGCCAGGTGCCGCTGGGGTCGGTCGCCTCTAGTCCGTCCTGTCCCTGCAGCCCACGAGCACTAGTGAGATTTAAGAAAAGTGTCGGTGGGGTGGGGCGGCTCACACCTGTCATCCCAGCACTTTGGGAGGCCGAGGTGGGCGGATCACTTGGTTAGGAGTTCGAGGCCAGCCTGCCCAACAAGGTGAAACCCCGTCTCTACTAAAAATACAAATATTAGTTGGGCATGGCGCACTTGTAATCCTAGCTACTCGGGAGTCTGAGACAGGAGAATCTCTTCAACCCAGGGGTCAGGGGTTGCAGTGAGCCAAGATTGCGCCACTGCACTTCAGCCTGGGCGACAGAGCAAGACTCTTTCTCAAAGAAAAGTGACAAAGGAGACTCTAGAAAGCACTCAAATACTAATTCTTGAGGACAATGAAGATAGATCGCATTATGAAAAACAGATTTTGTAACTGAAGCCTCGGGGCATTAGCCTAGGTCCTGCATTGCTCACCCACAGAAAGCCAATCACAGAGATGAGGATTGCCAAAGAAGGCTTTAATCGGTGCTGCAGCCGTGGAGATGGGAGCTCACTCTCAAATCCATCTCTGACCAACTAAAATTAGGAATTTGTAGTATAGCAAGGAAGAAATGTAACTATGTATAAGAAAACATGAACTAGGGAGGGGTAAGGAAGCAATCATTTAAAAAACTATCTTCCTCTTGCCTCCTCAATCTTGGCATAATTCCCCCTGCGAGTGGTTTCCGGGGTCTCAGTTGGCATTTAGTCACACGTATGACATTGCACATATCGTGTGCACATCTGCACAGCTCAGCAGCATCCTGGGTAGGCCTTGAAAGGCAATCTTCACATAAGCCTGTGGCCTCATCAAGCTGGGAACGGGAAGCGAAGGAGCCAGGAGCCCAGTCCTCTGTGGAAAATTCCAGCACAACCCACAAGAGCAGCTGCAGTGAAGACTGTGACCCAACAAGGAAGACACGGATGAAGATGCTGGTTTGAAAACAGACTCAGTGTAAGCATGGCACTTTGAAAAAAATATTAATGATAAATGTCACCAAGGGAAAAAATCATAGACAGAAACAAAATATATTTATTAGAAATATTAGTCATTTATCATACACTTTCCTGTGAATAAAGACATCTAATAAGCATGTCATATCCTAACAGTGCTGGGTACAATCTAGTGTGCTCTTTATAGACACGAGGCCACAGATGTATCAACTGCATTCAACTAATGTAGTTAAAATTAGTATGCTACTCAGGATGCTACAGATTTAGCAAAACTCTAACCTGGGTTAGAGGAGTGAAATGCCCGGTGGCATTGGTAGCTATTCAAAATGCTTCTAAAAAGGCTGTGAGGTTATATCCTTTACTGCATGTCACTGGTAGGTCATCTCAAAATGGCACTCGAGCTTTGGAAGGGTGAGAACTATTGCTGGACTTGGCAGGGGTTCTGCATCTAGGGACCTGAGTCCTCCAACTCCACAAGCCGCCCCTCAGTGGGGAAGAGGAGGGGGAGACTAAGTGAGTCTCTGTGGGCAGCAGGGAAGAGAACATGGGAGAGATTCCTCACTGCTGGATGGCTTGCCCCTGGGGATGTGTTTTTGTGTAACACCCACCAGCATCTACTTGGGTTGGTCTCTACAAAAGCTGTAAAACAACAACTGAATGAAAAATGGAAACAAAAGACTAACATTGTTTTTGAAATGAGAAGGGGCTAGGACAAGAGAAGTTCCTGAGAATGTTACCCTCACAAGGCGGGGGCCACAGGCTACAATCAGACAAGAAAAATTCAATCCATGTTCAATGCAGAGAATAGCGACTTCTCACCTTGAAAAACTCCCCCACTCTACCGGGGCTTGCATTTTGCTGCTGTCTTTTCATGTAAAATTTATATATTAAAAAAAGAATCTGTGGAACAGCCAAAGAATTTTAAATGACTACGTACTGGCTGAGGGAAGACGGAAAGAAATGTGGTTGTTGTGGCCTCTGAAAGTCTCAGGACAGAAACTGGGAATGGTATACTCTGCTAAAGAAAATGTAAGATGCTCACTTTGTTTTCCCAGTTTATCAACTTTCCACCTTCCTCTGGTGCTCTAAGCTCTGTTAAAAACAGACCTAAAAACCCTACCCCTTGGCCTAGGTATGGTGGAACTGCCTCCCCCAGGTCCTGCACCTCCATGCCAGCCGATGGCTTAGGGGAGCCTACTTGCTGCTGTGCTAGAAGGCCTATTCCTACATCCCTGAGGCCATCAGTCACAGTGCCAGGACCCCAGCAGAACCTGCCCTTCCCCTAAACACCATGTGTATTTCTTTTCTGTGTGTGACGACAGGGTCTCACTCTTTTGCCCAGGCCAGAATACAGTGGCACAACACAGCTTACTGCAGTCTCAAACTCCTGGGCTCAGTGATGCTCCTGCCTCAGCCTCCTCCCAAGCAGCTGAGACTACAGGTGTGTATCACTGTACTCAACTAATTTTTGTTTTTAAAATTTTGGGCCAATCATGGTGCCTGTAATCCCAGCACTTTGGGAGGCTGAGGCAGGCAGATCACTTGAGGTCAGGAGTTCAAGACCAGCCTGGCCAACATGGTAAAACCCTGTTTCTACTAAAAATACAAAAATTTGCCAGGGTTGGTGGCATGTGCCTGTAATCCCAGCTACTCAGGAGGCTGAGGCAGGAGAATTGCTTAACCTGGGAGGCGGAGGTTGCAGTGAGCTGCGATCACGCCGCTGCACTACAGCCTGGGCAATGGAGTGAGGCACTTTCTAAAAAAAAAAAAAAAATTTTTTTTTTGGTAGAGTCAGAGTCTTGTCATGTTGCCCAGGCTGGTCTCAAAATCCTGGGCTCAAGCAATCCTCCCACCTCAGCCTCCCAAAGTGCTGAGATTACAGGCATGAGCCACTATGCCTGACCACCATGTGTATTTCTGTGGACAGAACATGGCATTCCTTTTTTACAGGCACACTCATTACCAGAGAAAATGGTAGTTGGGGAATCTCCTTAAGTTATAAAAATAAATTGCACATGGCCTTTCATGTTTCTTTCCTTCTTTTTAATCTTAAGAGCAGGATACAGGCAAAAATGGGAAGTTTGGCCACAGTGATTGGCAAGTTGGGCTCCCATTGGAGAGGGGCTGGTATGGCCTCAGCGTGGATGGAGGGAAACTACACCATTGCCCAAAGTTGGTTCTAGATGGTTTACATGTAATCACTCAAAACAAAGCCAATCAGGCCAGGTGCGGTGACTCACACCTGAGCGAGCTGAAATCACGCCACTGGCACTCCAACCTAGGCAACACAGCAAGACTCTGTCTCAGAAAACAAACAACAAACAAAAAACAGTCAGGCTCAGGGGCTCACGCCCATAATCCCAACATTTTGGGAAGCTGAGGCAGGTGGATCACTTGCAGTCAGGAGTTCAAGACCAGCCTGGCCAACATGGTGAAACCCCCTCTACTAAAAATACAAAAAAAGTAGCCAGGTGTAGTGGTGACACCTGTAATCCCAAATATTGGGAAACTGAAGCAGGAGAACTGCTTAAACCCGGGAGGCAGAGGTTGCAGTGAGCTGAGACTGCACCACTGCACTCCAGCCTGTGCAATAAGAATGAAACTCCGTCTCAAAATAAAAAAATAAAAATAAAAAACCGAGCCAATCATAGAAAACACCTACTCCCACTCTGGGTATCCCAAGGCAGCAACTGCCTCCCCACATAAAACCCTGGAGTAATTCCAGCTTAACTCTTAACAACCAACAGCTCAACTCAACTACTTTGGATAATTACTTTCCCCCACTTTACTGGTGGGCAAAGTAGAAATGCAGGGTTAATAAAAAATGCTTCGGACAAGTGCCTGAAGCAGCAGAAGTAGTAACTTACAGGTTGAATTGGTTCTGACTGTATCTGAAGTTTCATCTAAATACAAAGGCATGGGTGATGTAATGACCATCGCCAAAAAGCTGCTCAGGAGCTCCTGCAGGCTGCCTCACTTGGGGCTGCCAGGGAAAGGTGTCCGTCCCTCAGTGGTTCTCCATGCTGCTGTGCTTCAGTTGCCTAAAGAATCTTGAAAACATGTAGACTGCATCTCTGGTCCCATTCCATACATTCTGAGACAACCAACTGGGGCGGCCAAGAGAGTTTTCAAAAGGGTCCCCTGCAGGTTCTGATGCAGAGCTGCAGCTGGGATGCACTAACAGGGCTGGGGCAGAGTCTCTCGTCTCAAGGTGGCTTGAGAATCAGGGATCCCCTGACCCGTGCAGCCCACCTGCCACCTCTGCAAAGGTCTGGCTTGGAGGAGGGGACTGAGCTCCTGCTTCTCCAGGAATGATAAGGGGCTGGACCTGCAGCCTCTAGAACTTAGCTCTGAACCAGTGGTTCACATCAGCAATCAGAGATGTACTTTGAGTAGTAATGGTAGTCACTATCATTCTCTGTAACTCACTAGAAGGATGATCCTTTGTTGGAGGGGTACTAACAGGCTATTTGGCACTTAAAACAGCAAGAGATGGGCATTACCTATTTCCCTCAACCACCTGTATGATCCACACCCTTACTCGCTGTGTAGACTCTGCCCAGAACACCGCAGAGCCACCAGATGGGTACCCAGGCCAGACCGAGCTCTTCTGAGGGACTGGGGTGGCTCTGGGGAGGGCTCTGCTGCCACTTGATGAGACCAGTAGGGTGCCAGGGGCAACTGTATTCTTCTTTGTTAATTATAAATGAGCCCTCACCAACCACCCCCAAAGGCTTCTTTTTCCCATGCCAACATAAGAGGCCTGGGGAAGCACTGAAGGCCAAGTCGGTTCAGAGCTGAAAGACTGTCAGGATTTGCTGTCAACCCAGCATCCCCAGAAGCACATGCCCTCAGCCTGCTCAACCCTGCAAAGCAGACACAGGCCATTCCCACACATGTGACCTCCTGTCAAGTTCTGTGGGGGACAAGCCTGTGTGGGTGTGAACAAATGGGAGGACAAAGGTGGGGGCAACGAGGACTGCATTTTCCCTAGTGTGAAAGCTGCCAGCCGCTCGGGACCACCCAGATTGTGGTGGGCAGAGGTGTGGGGCACCTCCCAGGGACCCTCCAGCAAAGCAGCCAGGGGTTCTCTTGCATTCTCACAGGCTTTCCTTTTGCTACAATGAACCAAATAAGGAACTGTGAGAACTAAAAATGAATCAAGTTCTAGGTGTTAACATTGTTACCTAGAACTCCCACCTTTCCCCAAAAGGCTGAGCGAGCACATGCTTCCAGGTTGCCCTGGAATAAGTGTTTATTTTGTGTGTTCTGTTGGTTTTTATTTTGGAAGGGGGAAAGGAGGGAAGGTTTACATGGGCAAAGTTTTGCTTTTTGTTTACTGTTTTTTTGAAACGGTCTGGCTCTTTCCCACAGGCTGGAGTACAGTGGTATGCTCATAGCTCACTGCAGCCTTCAACTCCTGGGCTCAAATTATCCTACTGCCTTGGCTTCCTAAAGTGCTGGGATTACAGCCACGAACTACCACACCCAGCCAAGGGCAAAGGTTTCTTCATAAAGGCAAAGCCAGGACATTTTTAACAACAAAAACAACCAAAAGACTGATTTGGAGATGCTGTTTGTCTGAATTTCTGCAGATGATGTGTTCAGTCACCCGATGTAATCAGCAAAACAACCCTGGATGTGGGGTCTTGGTCTGGAAGGAGGGAGGCTGCCCTCTTTAGAAGCATCCCGAAGGAGAACAAAGTGTCCCCAATTTACAGTCCAGCTGGGTTTGCATTTGAGACAGGTACACCGTGGGACCCACTCCGTTTCTTATTTGGGTGTGGGTCCACTTGGATTGAGCCTGTCTTTGAAGTCTAGGCAGCTGGGTGGTGGGCAGAGCAGGGTCAGTGGACAGTGATCAGGCGCTGCAGTAGGTGGCAGTGGTGGCTGCTCTGGGTCCTCCAGGATTACGTCTCAAAGTACTTGTAGATTTGGGCCACATACTGCATCACGCTCTGCCAGTCGGGCCGGTCCGTGTACAGCATCTCGCTGAGTTCCTACAGGGAAGGAAATGGGGGACAGATCACAAGGCAGGACATCACAGACCCCTTCCCCTCTGGGACTTCAATCCAGGTTAGGGCTTACACTGCCTGGAAACCCTCCACTTATACAGAACATGAAGGCAAGCACGGGTGGTGCTGAAAGTGATAAATTAAAGATCCTTTCCTCCCACTTATTCAGGAGATACTGTCCCTTTCCAAAAATGGAAAACATGATTTCCCACCACTTTCATCTTTTAACCACAGGACAGCATTTAACAAGTTTTAAAAAGCAAGTCACCTATAATTTCACTCTTAAAATGATTTCCAAGTTTCTAAATTACATTTGAATCTGCACCTCTAATTCCCCAGGCTCCCAGCACAGTGCACATGCTATTACGTGGACTGAGCATTTCACACCGGGGTCCCTGTGCTGCTGTGCCATTCTGCGGGCCGCCATTCTAGCGGATGCGCACTGTCCAGGGAAACTGCTGTCCACAAGGGACATGGCGTGCAGCGTATGCTCACCTCGTCACCACCACAGACTTTACGATAAGCATCTTTGTGCAAGACTGTTTCCTTCTGTCAAACTGGTCTCTCAAGATAAATTCCTGAGAGTGGGATGATCACAAAAGTCTTGAACCGATTTCAAATGTATACATTTATTTTACCAGCATTAAGTGTTACCATTTAACATTTTTTTGTTATTTAATATAGTTTGGTGATTTTTTTGCTTATTTTTATTTTTACTTTTGCTAATTTGCTGGTTTTGATAGACTGATTTATTTTTGTTCATTTTGCAAGTAAGCTTGTGATGAACATGCATAAAGTCCAGGCCAGAAAGGGAAGGGCAAGAGCGTGGGCGTCCTGTCAGGCACTCAGTCAAACTTTTCTGAAATTTGTGCCACTGGACATATTTAGTAATTAACTTTGGGGTTGAGTTTGGATTCCTGTGCAATTACAAGAGAATAGCAGGAAAGGACCCTGATGTAAAGCCAGAAGCAGCGATGCCACGGAAAAGTAAGGCTGAACTTAGCACATCTGTCCCCTGATTCAACATCTGAACAGACTTCACCTGTTCTGCTCCCTGGTGATGCTAAAAAATTATCAGCATATCACTAGTTATGGAAAGGAGTGGAAGAGGAGTTGGTAGAACATTCCATGCAGGACATTAAAAAAAACAACAACAAACTTTCACACAAGGATAGAACGTCTCCTTCTACCTACACTGCTGTAGTCATGACTGCACACAGACTGAGCCTGGCAAGCTAAAATCCTTACCAAGGAGGGCTGCTAACATGACTTACAGAAAGAAAGTGATGAAGAATTCAGCATGCAATTTGGGAGACAGATGAGTTCTGGGAAAAGAAGAGATGGCTATGAATGCAAGACAGAGAGCACACTGTACACTTTCCTCTGTATGATGGAAAGGGTGTGTCTTTAATCTCAGGGACGACTCAGAAGTTCAATCAATATTCAGTTGTGATAAGACAATCCTACATGCTTGAACTTCATAATAATTGAATTAAAAATATTTAGTACATTGTTAACGTCACATTTGAGAATTTGTGAAAATATATTTTGTACATTTCAGAAGACAGACTATGCTGCATTAGTAACAATCTTATAGTGCACGACATTTGTTTGAATTAGTAGTTAAGACCCTCCAAAAGATACCAGACCAAGATGATTTCACTTGTGAATTCTATCAAATACTTAAGGAAGAAATAATACCAATTCTACTAAATCTCTTCAAAACATGGAAGAGGAAAGAATAGTTTCCAACTCATTCTATAACACCAACATTATCCGGATACCAAAACTAGACACAAACATTACAGGAAATCTACATGCCAATTTCTCACGAGTACACACTAAACTGAATCCATTAATCTATAAAAGTATAATAAATCATGATCAAGTGAGGTTTATCCCAGGAACACACGGCTGGTTCAACATTTGTAAACTGATGTAATTCATCACCTAAATAGCTGAATGAGAAAAACCATATGATCAAATCAACAGATGAAGAAAAAGCATTACACAAAATTCCACAACCAAGACAGTTTTTATATGTGGTAACCCTCAACAACTAGGAATAGAAGGGAACCTCTTTTACCTAATAAAGAATATGTACAAAAAACCAACAGCTCATATCACACTTAATGGTGAAAGACTTGAACACTCCCCCCATAAAATCAGGAACAAGGCAAGGATATCCCTTCTCATCTGTCCTGTTTAAAACTGTACTGGACTATAAGTAATCCAAGCACTTTAGGAGGCCGAGGCGAGGGGATCACCTGAGGTCAAGAGTTCAAGACCAGCCTGGTCAACATGGCAAAACCCCATTGCTACTAAAAAAAAAATTAGCTGGGCGTGGTGGCGGGCACCTGTAATCCCAGTCACTAAGGAGGCTGAGGCAGGAGAATCACTTGAACCCAGGAGGCGGAGGTTGCAGTGAGCCAAGATCATGTCATTTTACTCCAGCCTCAGTGACAGACAAGACTGCTCAAAAAAAAAACAAAAACAAAAACAAAACGGTACTGGAAGTTCTAGCTATTGCAAAAAGGCATGAAAAATAAATAAATGGCATAAAGATTGGAAAGGAAGACATAAAACTGTCTTTATTTGCAGATGACATAATTGTTTAGAAAATCCCAAAGCATTTACACACAGGTTTAGCTAAGTCAGATACAAAGTCAGTATACAAAAGTCAATTGCTGTCCTATCTACGGTTGAACAACTGGATTCTGTAATAAGAAAAAACAGTATTATTTTCAATAGCACCAAACAAAACAAAACAAAACAAAACAAAACAAAACAAAACCTAAGGTCTAAATCTAACAAAATATGTACAGAAGGTGAACATAGCTGTCAGGGTGGTTGACAGCATGGGCTCTGGAGCCGCTTGCCTGACCTTGCCTCTTATCTTTCCTGCTCATGAGCCACATGCCTCAGTTTTCCCCTGTAGAGGGCATCCATCTTAAGGACCTCTGTAAGGGTCCAACAAGTCCATGCATGAAAAATGCCCAGAATGGTAAACAGTAAATACACACAGTAAATACAAAAAAATGCTTTACACACAATCAAGCACAAATTAGCTATTTAAGCACAGCTCATCAAGTTTATACTTGCAGAGTAGGCCCAGCCACACCTCAGGAATTGCTGTGTGGTGACCTCCTCCATGGAAGCATGCAGCACCTAGTCCTGCAGTGGCTGTCCTGGTGGGCACGCTGGCACTCAGTGAGCAACAGCCCTCGCGGACTACATGGCCTGGTAATGACACAGCAGCCCTGGGGCACATGTTCTGGCTGTTTTTATGACAGTGATGTCACATATCCTCCCACCCGTAATTCCTTTCCCAAGGAGTTGCTTGCACCTGCAATTGGACTGGCTAAGATGCTCTCCTTACACGGTGGCTGAGGAAGAACAATTTCTTCTAATATCTGGGGAACACTATAAAACTTCACTTTTAAAGATCTCATCATCTCACACCAGTCAGAATGGGATACTGATAAAAAATCAAAAAGTAACAGATGCTGACAGGGCTGTGGAGGAAAGGGAATGCTTATACACTGCTGGTGGAAATGTAAATTAGTTCAGCTACTGTGGAAAGCAATTTGGAGATTTCTCAAAGAACTTAAAACAGAACTACCATTTGATCCAGCAATCCCATTACTGGGTATATATCCGAAAGAAAAGAAATTGTTCTACCAAAAAGACACATGCACACTTATGTTCATCACAGTGCTAGTCATAATAGCAAAGACATGAAATCAACATAGGTGCCCATCAACAGTAGTCTGGATAAAGGGCCGGGTGCAGTGGCTCACACCTGTAATTCTAGCACTTTGGGAGACTGAGGCAGGAGGATCACCTGAGGTCAGGAGTTCGAGACCAGCCTGGCTAACATGGAGAAACCCTGTTTCTACTAAAAACAAACAAAAAAAACCAAACAAACAAAAAAACCAAAAAATTAGCTTGGTGTGGTGGTGTACACCTATAATCCCAGCTACTAGGGAGGCTGAGGCAGGAGAATTGCTTGAACCTGGGAGGTGGAGGTTGCAGTGAGCTAAGATCACACTAGTGCACTCCAGCCTGGGTGACACAACAAGACTCCATCTCAAAAAAAAAAAAAAAAAAAAAAAAGGGAGCAGGTATTTCCCAAGACCACTCCTCAATTGTAATAATAAGGCCATGTTGTGTGGGGGCCATTGTACAGGTTTCGAAGTCACGGAGGTGAGTTCAAATCTTGGCTGTGACATATTCTATCTTGGGTATCATGGTCAAATTGAATATATAGCTGGGATTACAGGTGCCCACCATCACGCCCGGCTAATTTTTTGTATTTTTAGTAGAGACGGAGTTTTGTAATGTTGGCCAGTCTCAAACTCCTCACCTCAGGTGATCCACCCACCTTGGCCTCCCAAAGTGCCAGGATTACAGGCGTGAGCCACCATGCCCGGACAGAATTGTATCTCATTTTTATTTAAACTTAGATTTTCTCAATCCCTAATGAGACTGAACATCTTTAAAACTCCTCATTGACCATTTGTGATCTTCTTCTCTGAACTGTCTATTCTAGCCTTTGATAATATCCTACTAGGTTGTATTTTTATTACTGATTAGCAGAAATTTTTACTGGATTATCTGTCTTGTCTTTGATTTTTCTGTAGTCTCATTACAATATGTCTGGAAGGGTATTTTTATTTTATTCATCCTGCTTGCGATAAATAAAGAATCTGTGGACTCTTTCATTATCCTTTCATCATTCTGGAAAATTTTCGGGCATTGTATCTTCAAATATTGTCTCCATTCCATTCTTTCTATCCTTTTCAAATCAGGAATTCCCTTTGGGCATGGGACACAACCATTGTCTCATTTTTTCATCCATGTCTCTTAAACTCTAAGACAGACCCTATTAGTTAGATAGCCCAACAGTCATTCCCAAACTCTCTCTCCCTTGCAGGCTTCCCACTAAAGAAACTGAAAAATGTTATACGCTCACTTCTGCAAATGCCCTTGCAGCTGGAGACCATGTAACAGAGTACCACCAAGGAGGTGGACAAACTCAAGGAGCCTTTTACTTTCATTCTTTAAAGGGAAAAAATAGGAGACACTTGCTCTATCTCTTCTCCCTTCTTCCTACCCTGCAGGTGGAAGTGATGTCTGAAGTTTGGCAGCCACCTTCAACCACAAAGGAACAAGTATGGAGACAAAAGAAACAGATTAAAGATGGTGAGCATGGAGAGGAGAC
Source organism: Cacajao melanocephalus (assembly GCA_963573385.1). Lineage (NCBI taxonomy): Eukaryota > Metazoa > Chordata > Mammalia > Primates > Pitheciidae > Cacajao > Cacajao melanocephalus. The sequence goes on along the minus strand of CAUYLG010006117.1, from coordinate 15,201 downwards.
ACTCTGGGACTTGAATACAATACTGAATGGTGAACCAATCCTAAAACTACTGTTGCTAAAAAAGAAAATTAACATTTTATGGTATAAGCAACTGCCAGTTGGGTTTTCCATTTATTGAGACTAAATACATACTCATTCAACTTTACTATTATATTTTATAGTTTTTAATGTCTCTTTTATATTTTGGGTAATTTCCCTATATTTATTTTCCAATTTAGTAGTTCTCTCTTCTGCTGTATCTAATGAGTTTGGCAACACATATTGTGGTCTTAATTCCAAATTTTCATTTCTAGAAGTGTTATTTGATTCGTTTTAAAAATCTTTTTAAAATTGAATCATTCTTTCTTTGTGGTTTATATTGCTCCTTTTATCTCTTTAATATGTTTAAATAGTCTTTTTGTTGTCTCTTATTTAACATCTCAGGTTCTGGTAGATAATACTTTTGTTTGCTGTACCTGCTGACTAGCTCAAGTAGATCATTTTCGCAAGTGTTTTGTCATTTTTTACCAGCCACTGTAGTATCAGCCCAGGGGCTTCCTGCATCCAAGAGTATAAACTAAGGGCTTCTTGCAGCACAGATATTATAAATTTGGACTCTAAATCTCATCTGGCCCTTTTCCCTTCCTTGCAAGAGACTTTCTCTCTTTTCTCTCTATCTCCTTTTCCTCTCTCTGCACACACACACACACACCCAGGTGGAGACCAGCTTCCTTATCACCTCCCTGGACTGGCTGCTGGAGTTTTAGAGATTTCTGCTTTAAGTAAGAAGAGCAGCATGTTGTAAGCCTTGGCTTTATACAGGCAGAGAGGTCTTGGTGCTTGCCTGGCCCCCTAACCCCCGCCCACCCCTGCCGGGTTTTGCAGGCTCAGCCTATGCCTGGTTTCTGCTTCATTTTACATTTCTGGCATCTGGGTATTTCCCATTCTTCCTAGAGAGCTCAGCTATATGTTGATATTTTTTCAAATAGCATTTTATTCAGCTTTCTAGGTGCTCTGAACAAGAGGGCTCCAATAATAATTCAGTCCACTGAATTATTATTGTGTGTTTCCAGAACTGAAATTTGTCCATATGAAATCATATGTAATTGAAAATCTCTTAGAGTTGAAAATTTCTAAATCATATGTGATTGGATCAACTGGATAATTCTATATTAGGTATTGAGAGCAACAGACTTTCAGCAAACAGATGTTAATGTTCTACAAGAAATTGTTTATTAGATGCCATAAAGCTATTTCTCATACAATTAAAGTATCACAAGCGTACAAAATAGGATACTTACCAGGCTGGGTTTGATGCCTACACTTTCAGCTGCTTCAAATGCCAACAATAGATTCCTCTTCTAGGTTAAAAAGACAAACAGATTGGAATCATTAATTTAAAATATACAGCTTTTGCCAGGAAAGAACATCAACTGATATTCCCATATATATTATGCACTATTAGAAAACAAAGAATAATAAGTCAAGTGTACAAAATATGGTCTCAGTTTAAGAAAAAAAATAAAGAGGTTGCAACTGCACCAAAACTAACATTACTGACTGACACCTATCAAAGATAAATTTTTGTTTACCTCTGTCAAGATTTAGGTAATTTATACTTTGCAAGATTTATGGGGCTGGGCGTGCGTGGTGGTTCACGCCTGTAATCCCACCACTTTGGGAGGCTGAGGCGGGTGGTCACCTGAGGTCAGGAGTTCGAGACTAGACTGGCCAACATAGTGAAGGCCTGTCTCTACTAAAAATACAAAAAAAACAGCCAGGTATCATGGTGGGTGCCTGTAATCCCAGCTACCTGAGAGGCTGAGGCAGGAGAATCACCTGAACCCGGGAGGCAGAGGTTGCAGTGAGCCAAAGATTGCGCTATTGCGCTCCAGCCTGAGCAACAGAGACTCCACCTCCAATAAATAAATAAATAAATAAGATTTATGGCATACACATTCTGTTGTATAACAAAGTTGCTTGATCATGATACTGTATCAAAAAATTATCAAAGTAATATATGCATATATTATAGTATATATAGACTATATTTAAATCAAATGAAAACTTGTTCCTTCAATCCTGGTCCTTCAGAGAACTATCTTTTAATTTCTGCTTAGTTGTGAATTATTTCCTTATCTCTGTAAATGCTTACACAACTACTACTTGATTTCTAAAATGAAGGCATTTTCAACTGACTTCCTCCAGGACAAATTCCTCCAGTTCCTCCAGGACTCAGGCATCATGCATCTGCCTCCTCCTTGAACTGTAGTCACATAGCTGATTTTAGTGCCCTATTAATATTAGCTATGTTTGTGACCTTAAATAATATACTCGAACTTCTATTTTTTGGTCCCATTAATGTGATGTGGACAACACTTCCTGACTCCACTTTGTATGTCAGGAATAAATTCCCCCGTCTTCCCTCCACCTGGTCAAGTTGTAAATTGCCACAGCTGAAAACATTAGCTTCCTTCTCTGGAAGCACATTTAAGTCCTCTGTGGTCTCTGACCAGAATGATTCTGGAAGGTAAAAACCATAAGCAGCATCACAGAAGGCAGCTCTGGGCACGTTGTCCTCTACAGTTCCACCATCGTGACCTGCGCCACTCAAGGCTTCATTCAAAGGACTTCTGTTACTCTACCAATCGTCCAAAATCACTCTACATTTTAGTGTGCTCTGGATTTGGACCCTGCCTTTCTTCAAAAGTTTCGTTCTTTCTTACAATTTCTGCTTGTTTGGGGTTTTCCTTACTGGGAGGAGGACTTCATGCCTCCTTCTCATCTCACTCACTGTAACCTCCACCTCCTGGGTTCAAGCAGTTCTCTTGCCTCAGCCTCCCTTCTCATCTGGCGTCTTGCCCATTCTGACTGTTGCTTATAAGTCCTAACATTCTCCGTGTGGCCTCACCATTCAATTCTGACACCCGGAGACTGCCTTATAGACACACTGAACTGTGACTTCCTCACTCAGCTTCTCATCTTCTCCTTTATCACAGCCTCAAGCTCTTAATAATCCCATCATTCTATGAAACCCTTCACCCCCAAGCCCTCCAGAACCTCATTGATTTTTGGATTTTATTCCCATTTTATTGCCTAGGTTTCCTTCTTAAGAAGGAATATGGGGAGACACATTTTCTGGATGCAATCGTGTATGAAAAATTCCCTCTTTTTTTTTTTGAGACAGAGTCTCGCTCTGTCACCCAGGCTGGAGTGTAGTGGCTCCATCTCAGCTCACTGCAACCTCTGCCTCTCAGGTTTAAGTGATTCTTGTTCCTCAGTCACCTCAGTAACTGAGATTACAGATACGCACCACCACACCCAGCAAATATATATATATATATATATATATATATATATATATTTGTATTTTTAGTAGAGAAGGGGTTTCGCCATGTTGACCAGGCTGGTGTTGAACTCCTGAGCTCAAGCGATCTGCCTGCATCAGCCTCCCAAGTCCTGGGACAGGTGTGAGCTACGGTGCCTGGTCATCATGTTCCTCAGTAGAATTTCTTCTTATTTTTTTTTGAGATGGAGTCTCACTCTGTCGCCCCAGGAAGGAATGCAGTGGCATGACCTCCATTCACTGTAACCTCCACCTCCTGAGTTTAAGCAGTTCTCTTGCCTCAGCCTCCCTAGTAGCTGGGTCTACAGACACCCACCACCATGCCTGGCTAATTTTTGTATTTTTAGTAGAGATGGTGTTTCACCATATTGGCCAACCTGGTCTTGAACTCCTGACCTCAGGTGATTCACCTGTGTATGCCTTCCAAACTGCTGGGATTACAGACATGAGCCATCACACCTGGCCAACTTTCTTAATTTTATATGTTTAGATATTATACGTAATTATATATTTTAGATTTCATACTTCATTTTATACCCTTTTCCATTTCCCCACTTCTTCTGTGTTCAATATCTGTTGTGAAAACACAGGTGAAGCCAGATGTGGTGACAGGCATCTGTAATCCAGCTACTCTAGAGCCTGAGGTGGGAGGATCCCTTGCTGAAAACTGTCTCAAAATACCCTGAAATAGTATACAGGGTGACATGGAATATAGAGAGGAGGTGTGTTTTTTTATTCACAACAGTGACTTTTATTCATTTTTGCAAGAGCAGAACATCTGTGACCAACTGTTATTATCCTAACCTCTTTCATTTGATCACTGTGCAGAGGCCAGCTGGGAGGCAGAAGCCACAGACAAGCAGCAGCTTGGAAGGGACTCACAGCCCTCACGGGCTGTAAGCTTCAGTTGCAGCTCGGCCTACAGGAGCTGGGCAGGGTGATGTGGTCGCTGCTTCAGTCTGCCGTGGTCGGGAGGATGGTGCAGGCTTGGGACCTTCCAGTTCCAGGACAGCCTTTGTGCCCAACCAGTGGAAAAACTCTGTCACCAGCAGGGCTCAAGGGCTTGTGCTAGTTGGGCCTTGCACTCAAAACTGATGGGAGAAAGGATGCCAATCCTAGAACTCCCCCTCTCAGGGTGACGCTTCATTTCAGACACTGGCATAAGCACACTCCATTTCAACACATGAGTCTGTCTGGACTAAGCAGAGTTGCATAGGCTGGCAGGTGAATGCCCTTATTATTGAAAACAGTAAAACAAAACAAAAATGGCCAGGCACACTGGTTCACACCTGTAATCCCAGAACTATTGGGAAGCCAAAGTGGGTGGATCACCTGAGACCAGCCTGACCAATATGATGAAACCCCATCTCTACTAAAAATACAAAAATTAGCCAGGCGTGGTGGCATGTGCCTGTAGTCCCAGCTACTCGGGAGGTTGAGGCAGGAGAATCACTTGAACCTGGGAGGCAGAGGTTGCAGTGAGCTGAGATGGTACCACTGCACTCCAGCCTGGGTGACAGAATGAGACTCTGTCTCAAAACAACAACAAAATGACAAAACCTTCCATGGACTGGAAATCACACTCTGTGATCATATCACTCTTTACTATCACAGAAGATACGCTTGTTAGTTTTTATCAGAAATTCCCTACTTAACACCAATGTCAAACAGATGTAGTTTAATTGCTTCCATCCAGGTGGGGACAGCTCATAATTTCTATACTTCCTGGGCTATCAACAACTCTATCATATACATTTTAGATTTTGATTTTAATAGAGTTTTTACAAACATTAAAGAAAGACTTCTCTTGGTGTCCTTTCTGATGTATGTGTAAATTTAAAAAAAAAAAGCCCTGGCACCGAGCACACAGGAGAACATGGCTGCAGGCTGGGGTGGACAGATGTCCCTCTCATCCTGATGACACAGGGTGTGTGCTACATTCACATCCACATGCTCCCTATGAAACCCAGCTTCTAACACGATTCTTTTAGGAAAATTTCCCTGCTCTTTCCCTCCTCTGCTCTAGTAAGATTCCTCCCATGTGCTCAGTTTTATACTGTATGAGTTTGCCTGTTTCGACACATTATTTTGAAAACCCGCACTTGTAAGTGATAGATATGACCTCTCTCACCAAAAAGAATGCCAGCATCCCCCAGGGGAAGCCATACACCAAGAAGTGGTGAAATGTCACTGCAGCCACTGTGGCTCCTCTGGAGCGTGGCCAGGACAGGGCATTTAGGAAGCAGGAGGCTGGGTTCCTTCAGGGAGAGGCAAACAGGCTGTAATCAGCAAACAAGAATCCTAGGCTCTGGGACACAACCCAACTCAAGATTACTGTGAGGTCAAATAGACCCTAAAATGAAAAATGCCAGACATCCAGGGCTGATTGAGACTCTCGTCACAGACCCCGCAGTCTTCCACATGCTCCCTGGTGGTTGGGTAATCGGTCTAGGGAAGAAATTCAACCCTGCAGGTAGGGAACAGGGGCCTATGCCATGGCCTCAGCCTGACCCACCGCGTGCTGCCATGCCTGCGGGAGGCCTGGGCAGGTGGTGGAGGCTCTGCGCTCAGAATCACAGAGACTAGTGCCAGACACGGGCTCCAGCCCAGGAGGCAAGGCTCGCAATTCGGAGCCTGAGAGCAAACACCTTTAGATCCATAATTTTCGAACAGAACCATGCTGATTCGAGGACAAAAAAGCCAATCTATCTGGATGACTGCAGGGAGCGATGCACAGGCACTGCCAGGAGGACGTGGGCATGTGCTTGTGTGGGCTCCACCCAGCACAGTGTTAGGAAGCCCTGACTATTTTCAGTGCTTTTATGCCCACTATTTCCTCAGTCATCCCCCCAACATTGTATCAGAGAAGCAGAGACTAAGACATCAATGAATGCATAGATCACACCTGCGACCTGTGAGGCCACTGCAGCCCGCAGCCCCGACTCAGACCGCCTCTCTGGCTGCTCCTTTCTAGTCCCCTTTGCTGTGTCCTCCTCTTCTACCTCCACGACAAACACTGGGGTTCCCAGGTGTGTTCCTTGGTCCTCCCTCTCTATGCTTCCCTAAGACCAAGGGGCTGGATGCTCTCCTCCACTCCGATGGCTTTAAATTCCGTTTGTGCCCACGCTGTCCAACATGGCAGCCACACATGATGTGGCTATTTAAATTAAAATTTAATTGAATGTAAGTCAATTGAGCTAGTCAGCAGATACAGTCTTCAGTCACACTTGCCACATTTCAAGGGCTCAAGAGCAGGTGTGGTTGGTGGTTGTCCCATGCGCAGTGCAGATACAGAACATTCCCATCATCTCAGGAACCTGCATTAGATGGCATGGATCTCTTCATGGACGACCCCAGATATGTGTTTCCAGCTCTGTTCTCCCATCCCAGCTTCGGATTTCCTATGCAGTCACCTGCCTGCCATCGCCACCTGCATATTTCACAGCACCTCCGACTTCACATGATTTAAACACAACCTTTCCCCCAGAATGTTTAATAATCCTGTCCAGCCTGCTTCACTAACAAAGCACCACAGAAAAGTAATTTAAAGATTTTAATACATTCTGTGATGGTTAATTGTATGTATCAACTTGGATAGGCATGGTACCCAGATATTTGGCCAAATATTATTCTAGATGGTTCTGTGAATTTTTTTTTTTAAGACAGGGTCTCTGTCACCCAGCCTGGAGAGCAGTGGTATAATCACAGCTTGCTAGAGCCTCAAACTCCAGTGTCAAGTGATTCTCCCACCTGAGCCTCCCAAGTAGTTGGGACCTCAGATGTGTGCAACCAAGCCAACTAATCAAAAAATTTTTTTGTAGAAATGGGGGTCTCCCTATGTTGCCCAGGCTGATCTTAAACTCTTGGGCGCAAGTGATCCTCCTCTCTCGGCCTCCCAAAGTGCTGGAATTGCAAATATGAGCCCCTATGCATGGCTCAAGTTTAATATTTAAAGTAGTGGACTCTGAGCGAAGCAAAAGACCCCACTTAGTGTGGGTGGGCTCATCTAATCAGTTGAAGGCCTTAATAGAAAAGGCTAACCTCACCCAAGAAGGGGGAATTCTGCCAGCAAATGGCCTTCACATTGGGACTGCAGCATCAGCTCTTCCCTGAGTCTCCAGCCTGCTGGCTTCTTACCCTACAGATTTTGGACTTGCTAACTTCTATAATCTACACACACACACACACACACACACACTCACTCTCTCTCTCTCGCTCTCTCTCTCTCTCTCTCTCTCTTTTTCTCTCTCTCTCGGTTCTGCTTCTCTGGAGAATTCTAACACTTTAAAAAATTAAATTACTTTGCTCAGTTATTGCCATTACCATGACCATTCTCTGGACTTTATTTGAATCCTGATGTGGGATAATCAAAACAGAGCTTTTAAACATATCTATACCCTCCCCATCTCAGAAAATGGCCCTGTCTAACTAGACACCAGGGCGTCATCTTTGACTCCTTCTTCTCCTCCTCCCCTACAACCAATCTGTCACAAAGTCCAGTTGATTCTATCTAAGACATATTTTGAATCTTTCTATGTCTTTCCATCTGCTTTGCTACTACTCTCGTGGTTAGTGAGTGAGGCCAAACCAGAGCTGTGGGGAAGCTCTGTGGGCTCTGCCTCCTCGGGTCAGCCCAGCTATGGGGTTCTTCCCCCTGACTTCCCTGGATCATCACAGCCTCTCTGGCCCCCCTAACCACATCTAGTCAATCAGCCTTCTTCCACAGCCTGGACAACACCAACATGTTCCCTTACTGCAACTGCTCTGTCACTCTGGCTCTGTACTGCTGCCTCTTCCACCTTCCAATGCCAGTATCTTTTCTTTTTTTTTTGAGATAGAGTCTTGCTCTGTTGCCCAGGCTGAAGTGCAGTGGCATGATCTTGGCACACTGCAACCTCCGCCTCCCAAGTTCAAGCAATTCTCCTGCCTCAGCCTCCCAAGTAGCTGGGATTACAGGTGTGAACCACCATGCCCAGCTAATTTTCGTATTTTTAGTAGAGACAGGGTTTCAGCATGTTGGCTAGGCTGGTCTGGAACTCCTGACCTCAGGTGATCCACTTACATCAGCCTTCCAAAGTGCTGAAATTTTATAGGTGTGAGCCACTGTGCCCAGCCCTGATGCCAGTTTTGACATCACTGCTATAGTCTCCATGGTCGGAATGTGATCCCCGTCACTCACTCTCACAGTGCTGAGTTTCTCTCTGGACTCTTTGATGACTCATCCTTGTTCATTTATAATTTTACTTATTATAAGTCTACCCGCTTGCTTATTGTCTGCCTAGCTCATGAGGGTGCAGAAGGTCTCTATTGTTGACTGTTGTCTTACTGTGGTGCCCGATGCTTGACCAGAGATTCTTGAGTGACCGAGAGCAGGACCCAGCACAACATTTTCCAAAGTATGCTCTGTGGGACATTTTGTAGGAGATTCTAGCCCAGGGGTTGGCAAACTGCTGCCCATGGGCCAAATCTGGCTCATAGCCTGTTTTTGTAAATAAACTTTTGTTGGGACACAACCATGCCCATTCATTTACAAGGCAATCAATGGCCTCTTAAGCCGGATGGTAGACTTCAATAGTTGTGACTGAGACCAACTGACCCCCTGAGCCTATCACATGGCCCTTAACGGGGAAAATTTGCTAACCCTTGTTATGGTGATTGTAGTAAAATAAACAAATATAAGTAAAGAGGTTATGTGGATCTGATCTATGTTGGGTTAAACAGTCACACAGATTTCTTAATATAGGACTTCTTGAAGTCTTTAATGCATTAACAGGCACCATGCTCTCTAAAAATGTGAAGCAATATACAGTGTCCCAGACTTATTTGAGCAGGATATTCTTTTTGTTGGTGCTTGCTGGTTCTTTGGAATAGGCTTTGAAAAATGCTGGCCAAGGTCTTGAAACCATGAAGGTGAGATTCCTGAGAAGGGAAGCTGCGGAGTATTTGCTGAGGATGGGGTTCCACAGTGCAGTCACACATTCAGGAGTTATCTGTAGCTGGTATCAATATCCCAACTTCTACTTCAGGCCTGTAAGCACCCCCTACACTGGGGTTTATCAATTAGGAATCCCCCTGCATTTCCTAGAAGGTAACCAAGGTGACAGGGCCATGACTTACTTTCTCCTGACTGTTCAGCTCCTGGTAGGGGATGTGGGCAGGCAGGTAGGTGTGGAGCAGAGCACAGAAGGCCAGGCCATCACTCCAGCTGCTGCTGAAGTTGGTGATGTCAATGTTCTGCAGTAGAGAAAAGCAGTATTAATCAAATACTATTGCAAGCTGTGCAGTATCACAGATGAGGAGATTATGATAAGATGGGAATCTACCTTTGGATTTTTCAGTAAGGAAACATAAGAACAAATGTCCAAATTTGCTCAGAGTACATTTCATTTTGGTACCAGGAATGGAAAAGCTTTCAGTGCTCAAAACGCCCCTCAGTAGAGTCATTAAAGGCTCAAAGATATCTTATTGTCAAATTAACCCACCTGATTAGCTTTGTACTTGCCAGCATTTCCCAGACTCATTTGGTCAAGAAAGAATCACCCAGCATCATTATCACCACCATCATCATTACCTTCATAACCATTTCCATCATCCCCACCACCATCATCACTACCATCACCATCTCTGTATAACCCCAATTCACAACAAGCAGACCAAGATGAGAAGGTCTGAAAGACCTACAAGGCTGTCTCTGAATTGTTCTTCCTACCACAGTCTTCTCCCCACAATTTAGGAGGCTTCTCAGGGGGAAGAGAAAACCCTTCCTGCTCAGCATCCCCCTGTCAGCACACCAAACAAGCAGGGAGCATGAGGCTGCATGGGGAGAAAGGAGCTTCTCCTTCAGGATAGGTGCATCCCTCAGCAGCCGCTTGGTACAGTGATAAGGAAATTAAAATCCAACTGTAGCTGGGTGTGGTGGCTCACGCCTGTATTCCCAACACTTTGGAAGGCCGAGGCAAGTGGATCACCTGAGGTCAGGAGTTCAAGACCAGCATAGCCAACATGGTGAAACTCCATCTCTACTAAAAATACAAAAATTAGCCAGGGGTGGTGGCAGGCACCTGTAATCCCAGCTACTTGGGAGGCTGAGGCAGAAGAATGGCTTGCACCCGGGAGGTGGAGGTTGCAGTAAGCCGAGACTGCACCACTGCACTCCAGCCCGGGTGACAGAGCAAGACTCTATTTCAAAAAAACATACATTAAAAAAATCCAACTCTAAGTTCCTGCCCATGGAGATGGTGGCTCTGAAGACTCCTGTGAAGGTCCCCTAGGCCCCTAGGCTCCACTGCATCCCCACCTCTTAGCTCCTCAGTCCTGTCACCTACCTGCTCACCCCAACAAGGTTTTCTTCCCTGGATCCACAAAGTTTGTCCCAAAAGAAGCGTCAGGATCCCAAGCCTGCTAAAGCTGGGAGCTCAGGTTGTTTAAGCAGGGACCTTGCAAGGGATTGCAGAAGTGGACACAGCTCAGACTTGGCTGAGTTTTAGGTCTGTGTTGGATTTGGGGACAAGAAGAATTGGGCAAGTTTAGGGTTCCTTCCTGCAGTCTCCCCACAGCCACTGAGGAGTTCTTCCTCCTCATGCCTTGTCCTGGGAAATGTGAAGCCAGCAACGTTGGAAAGCTGTGGTGGGCGCTGGCTCGCTCCCACAGGGTGGACACTGACTACTGTTTCCTCCCTCTGCCCAGATGGTCCAATGCAACCCTACAACAAGTTAACTCTCTGACTGTTCTGGGAAGGCCATTTAGGGTGTTTCTATCAGAATCAATTTGTGGCTGAAAATGAGAGGAAGGGTGAAGATGAACAAGGCATGACATTAAGCTGGAATAAGAGAAAGAGGTTTTATGGAACTCTCCTCAAAGTGTGTGTAAAATGGTTCTGGAGAATATACTTAGGTGAAGATGGGTACTAAAATATGGTACCATATTTCCTGTGAAGTTTCCTTAGGGTTCTGGAAGCAAATCATCTTAGGCAAACAAACAAACAAACAAAAAAAACAACAAACCTATAATCTCACTTATCTTTTTATCTAGATTTTTTGAGGGTCATTTCAAGCTAGCCTGACCCTTAGCAATAAGGTTTGTCAAATATCTAATTTTATTGGTAAAGAAACTGAGGACAGAAGTAAAGGTTTTCACATGTCACATGTAGGGTTTACCTGAATGACGTAGATACAAGGAATCTGTCCCTGTCTTCCTAGCAAACTTCTCAGTTCCAGTCAGTGTCCAGGATGACCCTGGTGGGCCCCAGAATGTCCCCCAAAAGTACCGGCTTTCTGGAAAACAGTGTGTTCTTGAGTCTGCTTTGCAGTACATTTGCCTAGGGAGGAGGATCTGGCTGAAAGCAACACACAACCATAACTATATCTCTTCATCTTGGCTTTCATGACTCAAGCACAACCAACTTTCAGCAGCTGCGAAGCATCAGTGTTACATGAAAGCCTGAGGATGCCTTTGTTGGGAGGGCCCCATCCTGTAAGTGGTGGGGCCATCAGGAAGCGGACCGTGTGGATTTTTGGCTTCAGTCTCTTTGAGTTCAACAGCTACCTGATGAGACCTGGACACTCCTGAAGAAATGGGGAGTGCTTTGATTTTACACTTTTTGAAGAGGTTTGTAGGTTAGGGAGGGTGAAGTGGGTGGATCACCTGAGGTCAGGAGTTTGAGACCAGCCTGGCCAACATAGTGAAACTGCATCTCTACTAAAAATACAAAATTAGCTGGGTGTGGTGGTGGGCACCTGTAATCTCAGCTACTCAGGAGGCTGAGGTAGGAGAATTGCTTCTGCCTGGGAGGTGGAGGTTGCAGTCAGCTGAGATTGAGCCACTGCACTCCAACTTGCATGAGACAGAGAGACTTTGTTTCAGAAAAAAAAAAGGCATTGGGAAAAAACCAGTGGTGGGGGTGGTGCCCTATCTAGTTCACTGAAAGCATTCAAACCAGATGTTATGGCTGTCAAACCCCGGGAAGGTGAAAACAAGGAGGGCCAAGCCAGCCTTGGGAAAGGCAGAGAGCACTGTGGCCCCTGCCAGTACCAGGCGCCCCCTTCCTTCCTCTGCTATGCACAGGCTGCCCGAGACCCTATCTCCAAACCCATCTCTTGCAGTGTTGACCCAGAGGAAGGAAAGCCAGGCTTTATATCCAGAAACCCGTGTTGATGTTTATATTATGTTGACCTCAAGGCATCTGTGTACACAGGGCAAACACTTGCCCTGCCTGGAAGTGTTCTTTCCCAAGAGCAATGCTGATGGATACAAGATGGTTTCCAACAGAACGGCCACATTTTAAATAGAAAACCAAATGTTCAGTGATCAAGACCAAAGTCCTTTAAGTATGAGTCCCTTGGCTGGACACAGTGGCTCACGCTGAACCCCAACACTTTGAGTGGCCAAGGCAGGCAGATCGCTTGAGCTCAGCAGTTCGAGACCAGACTAGCCAAAGTGGTGAAATCCCATCTCTACTAAAAATACAAAAATTACCTGGGTGTGGTAAGCAAATGCCTGTGGTCCCAGTTACTTGGAAGGCTAAAGCTGGAAGATTGTTTCAGCTCAGGATGCAGAGCTTGCAGTGAGCTGAGATCATGCCATTGCACTTCTGCCTGCGTGACAGAGTGAAACCCTCTCTCAAAATAAAATAAAATAGGAGTCCCGTAAATATGAAGCTCCAAAAATGGTGGGCTGGGAAGGGCAGTGGCATTTGCTGAGTGCCTGTGACGGGCCTGTCACTGTGTATTTTCTCATTTACAGCCATGCACAGTGACTAGTATTATACCCATTTTACAGATGAGAAAGCCAGAGCAAAAAGAAGTATTTCCAGTGCCAGAGTCAGGGCCAGAATGCCAACTCCATTTGCCTCTGAAGCCCATGTCCCGTTTGCTGTGGACACTGCTCTCAGGGAAGGATGAGGAGAAGAGAGGAGACGGCACCAGGCAGGACAGCTGCAGCATGGATGTCAGCACCGCTGGAACTGCTGAAAGCAGACCCTGCTGAAAGAGGCCCTGTGGCTTGGTCAACTCACATCTTGGACAAGAGTGAAAGGAGAGGCTGAGGGTGGAAGAGGGCAGATTCTAAAGGTGTGAGCGGTGAAACTTTGGTTCCTTCTTGTCAGTTAAAGAAACTAGAACCCCATTTTCTGAGGCCAGGCCAGGCCAAGCCAGGCCCACCGGGAACAGGCTCTGGGGTGGAGGGCACTGCTGTCTGCACTGGTGAATGCTACAACCCCAAGGAATTCATGTGTCCAAACCGGCCAGGTTCTCCCTCTCACCCTTCCTCCCTCCCTTCCCAAATTCACTTTAACACTTGCTAAATCTTTCTTTTCTCAAAACATGAGAACATTTTATATACACTTATATCTTCTATCATTTCTGATACAAAACATCATTTTTCTTCATCTGCAAAATCTTCAGAAGCATTTGAGAGGGTCAGATGGATCTGAAAGCTCAACAATGCCACTATCTCCTACAACCAAGAAGGCGCCCACATGCTGGTTAACTGAACACTGTCAAGAATAGTTTTTTGGGCCGAGTGGTGGCCCAGCACTTTGGGAGGCAAAGGCGGGCAGATCACTTCAGGTTAGGTGTTGGAGACCAGTCTGGCCAATATGGTGAAACCTCATTTCTACCAAAAAAAAAAAAATTCATTAATTAGCCAGGCATGGTGGTGTGTGACTGTAATCCCAGCTACTCGGGAGGCTGAGGTGGGAGAATTGCTTGAACTCAGAGGCAGAGGTTGCAGTGAGCAGAGATCATGCCACTGCACTCCAGCCAGTGCAACAGAGAGAGACCCTGTCTCAAAAAAATAAACACAAATAAAAATAAAAATCAGAGGACGGATCCAAGATGGCTGATTAGGAGCAGCTCAGGATTGCAGCTCCCAGTGAAAGCACAGAGTGTGAGTGGATGCCACATTTCCAGAAAGATTTTTATTGCCCACAGACCAGGAGATTCCCAGGCAGAGGAGCCCCACGGGTCACCAGTGTGGCTGTTTCAGCCTGCGCAGCTGTTTCGGTCGGCACCCTGGTGCGACGGTTCTCCGTGGGCACCATTTTAGCTGGTGACTGGAGCTACGGGAAGACAGAGTCTCCCATTCAACTGACCGAAAAGGGGACTGAAACAGGGAGCCAGGCCAGGAGACTGCCAGGCAAAAAAGCACCACGAATCTCAGCGCGGCTGTTTCAGCCAGTGCAGGCACAGTGGGTCCGTCGCATGGGAAATCGCACAGATCCTGGTGCCTTTTTAACAGGCGACTGGAACATCTGAGAGACAGTCGACTGTTCGCTCTGAGGCAGGGAGCCAGGTGATCAGGCTAGGCTGGTCCCACTCCCACAAAAAAACAGCAATCTGAAACGCTCTGGATTGAGACTTTCACAGTGAGCACAGCTGAACCCAGGACGGTCCAGCTCTGTGTGGGAGGGGCATCCGCCATTACCGAGGCAGTCCACCACTACGGAGGTAGTCCGCCATTGCTGAGGCAGCCTGCCATTACAGAGAGTCTGCCATTATAGAGGTGGGCCGCCACTGCCGAGGCAGTTCTAACTATATCCCTATAAACAGGACTGCAGGGAAGTTCACACGGCAGCTGGGTGGAGCCCACAGCTACTCAGCAAAGCCTGTGTAGGCAGTGACTAGACTGCCTCCTGGCAGGGTAGGTTAGCCCTGCAAAAAGGCAGCAGGACAACAGAAACTCATAAACAAAGCCCTAAATCCCCGGGACAGAGCACCTGGGAAAAAAAAAAAAAGGAGGTTTATGAGTTCTGCTGCAGCAGACTTAAACGTACCTGACCAACAGCTCTGAATGAACAATGGAGCTCACAGCTCAGCACGTGAGCTCCTATAAAGGACAGACTATCTCCTCAAGCAGCTCCCTGCCCCCATATATCGAAA
>CAUYLG010006116.1:0-13562 GCA_963573385.1 Cacajao melanocephalus | reverse complement strand
TGTGTCCAATGGTGAACAAGAATTTCCCTGGTAGCTAAACTATTTGTTGCATTGTGAAGTATTATGCTTAAAACAGAATTAAACCCAGTTTGAGAGAAGTCAACAAAATAGACTTAGAACTTTGAAAGAATTCAATACAAGTTTAGTATAAAGTTTAAACTTTTATTGGATAAAAGTGGGTCTTATGTGTAAAATTCCTTGATTATTTACTCTAAAAATCAGTTTTGGTTAGTTCCATATTACAATTGAGTTTAAAATGTATGTATTTTGGTATATATTAGATTGTGTAACATTTTTACAACATATTTACTTGAGTATTTTACAAAATATAAACAAAAAAGGTACATTTACAGGTACCAGTAAAAATGACATTAAATGTTTAAGTCAAATAATTGGGCATAGATACTTTTAAATTGTGGGTATACCAGCCTGGGCAACATGGACAAGAGATGTTGCTCATCTCTACAAAAAAAAAAAAAAAACTAGCTGGGCATGGTGGCACATGCCTATGGACCCAGCTACTCAGGAGGCTAAGGAGGGAGGATCACTTGAGCCGGGGAGGTCCAGGCTACAGTGAGCAGTGTTTGTCCCATGGTACTCCAGCTTGAGGGACAGAGTGAGACTCTGTCTCAAAAAAAAAAAATTGGGGGTGTTTTATTTTAAAATCAAGAAATATCTTTTTTTCTGGCCCTTCCAGGACTCCTCCTTCTGCTCTCTTACCCATCTTTAAAAGTCCCTCTCTAATTCCATTTATTTATCAAGTATTTTGAAGTCTATCTTCACCACACTTAGACCTAGTCACTTCTCTGTAGTTTACATATTGCACATTGTGGCACTTTGCACCATCAGTCTGATAATAATAATAGCTACTTTGACCAAGATCATAGTTTGTAAACAGTAGCTCTAAGAAGAGCTCCACTCTATCTGACATCACAGTCAATACCCCTCTTCCATATCGCATTTTGTAAGTTATAACGACTAGACAGGGATCTGCAAAGGGTTGGGATAGTATCAATAGTATCACAACACCTAGCATAGCATCATGTACAAAATGGGTAATCACAAATGTTTGTTAATTTGAAATGACAAATGCAAAACAGTTACTTTTGGGGTTTCTTTCTACACTACACATCATCAAGCAAAAACAGTTACTTTGACTACACATATTCAAATTATGTATAGTAATATAAATTTAATAGATCATTTTATTGGCCCTTATAATTCATATGTTCTTTAAATATATTCTTGTGTTTTTTAAGGAAAGGAATATGGGAAGCACATCAGTGAACTATAATAATGTGTTATTCTGAAGTAAAATACTAGAAAGTAAGATAATATAATACTATTTAAGTTGGAAAATTCCACTGAAAAGAAAATAATTTTTTATAGTCTCGCTCTGTTGCCCAGGCTGGAGTGCAGTGGCGTGATATCAGCTCACTGCAACCTCGCCTCCCAGGTTCCAGCAATTCTCTTGCCTCAGCCTCCTGAATAGCTGAGACTAAGGGAGTGCAGTACCATGCCTGGCTAATTTTTGTATTTTTTAGTAGAGATGGTGTTTCACCATGTTGGCCAATCTGGTCTCGAACTCCTAGCTTCATGGAATCCGCCCACCTCGGCCTCCCAAAGTGCTGGGATTACAAGTATAAGTCACCATGCTTGGCTGAAAATAAATTCATCACCTGAGAGAAAAATGCTTACTTTACAATTTTTTTTTTTTTTTTTTTTGAGACAGAGTCTCACTCCATCACCAGGCGCCAGGCTGGAGTGCAGTGGCGCGACCTCGGCTCACTGCAACCTCTGCCTCCCGGATTCAAGCAATTCTCCTGCCTCAGCCTCCCGAGTAGCTGGGACTACAGGCATGCGCCACCACGCCCAGCTAATTTTTTTGTATTTTTAGTAGACACAGGGTTTCACCATGTTGGCCAGGATGGTCTCGATGTCTTGACCTCGTGATCTGCCTGCCTCGGCCTCCCAAAGTGCTGGAATTACAGGGCTTACTTTAAAATTTATACTGTATTTTAAATTTTTGTTATTCTTCGACTTTTCCAAATTCACAGTAGATGGTTACTGATGCATATTAAAATATAGAATAATTCTGCAGAGGAGATTTACTGGTGCACAGTAGTATTTACATACCCTTCTCAAGAATTCTAGGATGTCGAATAGGTCACCAGAAATCCTATTTGACTGAGACCATCCAAGAGAAATTAGGAAGATCTCTTTGTCCAGATTTTTGGGATTGCTGGTGGAAGACATTGTAAGATAATAGAAGATGCCTGGAAAGACAGGAAATTTCTCCTGAGACAGTAGAAATTCCTCTTGAGATAGGAGAAAATCACATCGTGGATGATGCATTTGGACTTGAGAGGCCAGCTTGGATAGAAAATGACCCTTTTAAGAATGGTACCAGAGGGAGTTTCTGAAATGCTCTCCAGGGTAGCTATTGAGAACTTGTTCTAAATTTCCTGTAGAGAGACTTCTAAAGCCGAAACAGTAAGGCTACTCTTTGGAAGCTGCGAAAGTTGTATTCATCATTTAAAGTCAATTCAAGGTTTTCTAAGAAAGAGGAAAAAAAGCAATTTTTCCTTATTGAGTGTAGTGTGTATTGTACACTTTGACCCCACTACAGCAGGGTTAGCAAACGATAGCCTACTATAGGAATTTCATCCAGCCGCCTGTTTTCATAAGGCCCATCAGCTAAGAACAGTTTTTACATTTTTAAATGGTTTTCTAAAATTAAAAAATAACATAATATGTGAAATTTATGTGAAACTGAAAAATAAGTGTCCATAAACATAGTTTTGTTGAAACACAGCTACACTCATTTGTTTATGTATTTTCCATGGTTGCTTTTCTGTGACAATGGCAGACTTGAGTAGTTACGACAGAGACTGTATAGCCCACAAAGCCTAAAATATTCACTGTCTGTAAGTTTGCCAACCTCTGATATACAATGATGAGGAAGAAAAGGGGAGATACATAAAGTGATGAATGTGAATGCACGGAGAATTCTCCAGTGAGTTAATATCTTACGAGTCTTGAGAAAATTTGAAAGGAAATACAACGAAAGCCTCATAAATAATAATTTTAATGAGAAATCATTTGGAGAAATGGCAAGGAATTTATAAAAATGATATCAGTGAGGCTAAATGCTCAGTAGATTCTCAGCCTTGTGAAAATTATTTATAGCAAGAAAAAAGTTTTATTTGTGAGTTAAGGAAACAAAAATGGCATAAAAGCTACTGAATGGGGTAAACGGCATAATGCTACCATAAAGAAGAAATTAAGTTGAATTACTTAACTCTCTTTAACTCAACTAGCTCCTTAAGCATGTTCTATCTTTTCTGTGGTGATATCATCATGTAGAAAGAACAAAATAAATGTTAATATGAAGAAATAAGAGACGAAGAGACTAAAATAGTAAAGAAACATCTGTTCTAGTTTATCTCAAGGCCTGGATGACCAATACCTCAAGTTGACAAAAAGCTCGGCATCTCAGTCTATCAAAAGGCCATCGACTGTTACTAAGTGGCTATTGATAATCTTTGAGAATTTGGAGAGAACCGAAGAGGGGCTTAAAATTTCGAGTTAGAAAAATCAAACATCCAATTTTTTTTAAAAAAAGAATGTGCTGCAAACTATGAGATTGAGAACTTTATGTGACTCCCAGTAAGAATCTAGGGTGAATTACTGAGTCTTTAAGCACTGAGAATGGAAACTCGTGATGAGAAGGAAATAGAATAGGTTTTCTTTTTTTTAGTTAAGCCAGAAAAAGCTCATATTTTTAGATGGGATTATAATATATCTTGATGATAGGAAGTACTTTGACAGGTTCTCTTCCTTTTTAGAAGATAGAGAAGGAATGATGTAACGGATTAAGAAGTATCATCAAGTGCAATTATGTTGATTTGCAATTAGGGTACTTTATTAATGATACTCTCCAAAGTGCTGATTAATGAATTAATGCCAAGTTATGGAAGATTTTCCAGATGTAAGCTACTCTCTCTCTTCTTTTCACCAAATGATTTGGTTCAGGATATTGCTGGCATGATGCCCAAATTTGCAGAAACTCCATAGTAACAAGGAGTAACTAACATCTCATGGTTAAATCAAGATCCAAAATGATCATCAGAAATTGAAACAAAAATGTACAATTAGATCTCGAACAAAACAAAGCAAAACAAGAACAACAAAACAAAAGACAAATGCAGCACAATTGTGGTTCTCAGTGCCAGTTGCATATTAAAATTATCTGGGGAGATTTGTATTTAATTGGCCTGGGGTGCAACCAGTGTATTTTAAAAACACATTCCAAAGGATTTCAAGTTCAGTGAGTGTGGAGAATCACCTGTAATACACTAACTATGGAAGTAGAGGAGAGGGTGGTAAGTGGAATAACTAAAGCCCAGTGCATGTATAGAAATGTTTAAAGGATTCTGTGGGGCTGTAAAGTCAATGAACCAATGATCCTGTGAGATGTGGCAACTGAAAAAGTTAAAATGATCCTCAGTTGTAGATACCAAATAGAAAATTAGGAAATAGTAGGCCAGACACGGTGGCTCACCCTGTAATATCCCAGCACTTTGGGAGGCTGAGGCAGGTGGATCGCTAGAGTTCAGGAATTTGAGACCAATCTGGGCAGCATAGCAAAACCCATCTCTATAAAAAATACAAAAATTAGCCAGGTGTAGTGGTGTGCGCCTGTAGTTCCAGCTATATAGGAGGCTGAGGCAGGAGGATTTCTTGAGCCCAGGAGGCAGAGGTTGCAGTGAGTGCCACAGCACTCCACCCTGGTAACAAAGTGAGACCTCGTCTCAAAAAAAAAAAAAAAAAAGCAAATTAGGAAATAGTAAAAGCTTACTTTCATTTGTAAGTAATTACTCTTGTAAGGCGATTACTCTTGCATCATGCAAGAAAAAGGATTTTTAGTGCATCATATTGTTTAATCTTCACATTAACTCTGTGAGATAGATATTATGATCCCCAATTTGTGGTGGAGAAAACTGAGGCTTAGAGAGGTTAAGTAACTTGCATAAGACTTCCACTGGTATCTAGTTCGGCTGAGGTTTACTGAATTACTACGTGAGTAGTGAAGTGAAAATGGCCTGGAGAGACCAATTGAATTTATTAGAAAGAAAAAATATATAAGTGATATCTTAATAAAGAGTTGGTGTTGAAGTACACATAGATAATGAAGAAAATACAATATTCAAATATTTTCTCAAGATTTCCCAGCCTAGGATATTGAAACATTTGTAGACCTATGAAAAAAAATGTGTCAATTAAAAGGAGGGTTTATTTTCTAGAGAAAAAATAATTTTGGTTTTTAATAAAAGAAATATTTATAAAGTACTTATCTTGTGCCAAGTATTTTATTTCTGACTTAAGCCTAATACAACCCTATGAAATAGGAACTACAAATATTATTCCCATTTAGAGAAGTTGCCCAAGATTATAGAAAAAGTGGTATACTCAGGATTTGAGCACAGGTCTATGTGAGTTAGAGCTGACATGCTGAATTACCCTGCTACACAGCCACTCATGTTGAATTTAAGGTGACTGTGTAATATCCAAGCAGAAATATGCCAGAGCAGTTGGAAATAGGTCTAGAGCACAGGCAAAATGATTATTAAATACTTAAGTATTAAGTATTAAACACGTATTTAATAGTTTATAAATATATCTACTAAGTAATTTTAAATGGGACATTAGAACAAACAGTTTTGTGTATCATAAATATCACTAGTTGCTAAAAAATTTTGTATGGGACAGATATACTCTATTTTATACAATCCCTGGTTCCTTCTTTGTAATAAATATCTCTTGCCCATCACTGATGACAATACCGACTTATTCTTCTTCTATCTTAGACCAAATACTCTCATTTTGGAAAGAAACTGAAAAAAACAAACAAAAAAAAATCTAAGGTTACTTTGACTCTTATGTTCTAAATAAGTTCATTTGTATTTAGGTAACATGGTTTCTATTTTTATTATTTTGAAAACTTTACTGAAGTATAATTGACATCCAGTAAGCAGGACATGTTTAAAGTGAACACACTGATGAGATTTGACATATATACACAGAAGTGAAATCATTACCACAATTAAGATAGCAAAGATTTCCATAATTCTAATCTATTTGGGAGCCCCTTAATAAGCTCTCCCTCTTTCCATCCTCATCGCCAGGTAATCACTGATGTGCTTTGTGTCTCTACAGATTAGTTTGCAGTTCCTATAATTATTTATAAATAGACTCATAGATTTTACTTTTTATTTTATTTATTATTATTATTATTATTTTTGGCCTGACTTCTTTCACTCAGAATGACGTTGAAATGCAGCTATGTTTGGGCAGGCACAATGGCTCAAGCCTGTAATCCCAGCACTTGGGAAGCCAAGGCAGGCATATCACTTGAGCCCAGGAGTTCCAGAACAGCCTGGGAAACATGGTGAAATCTCATCTCTACTAAAAAATACAAAACATAGCCAGGGTTGGTAGTACATGCCTGTAGTCTCAGCTACTTGGGAGGCTGATACAAGAGAATTGCTTGAACCCAGGAGGCAAAGGTTGCAGTGAGCCAAGATTGTGCTACTGTACTCCAGCCTGGGTGACAGAGCAAGACCCTGTCAAAAAAAAAAAAAGAAAAAAAGAAATGCATCCGGCATCCGTGTGTGTGTGTATTTGTGTGTGTGTGTGTGTGTGTGTGTATACATGCTTCAGTCTTCTGTATTGCTTGGAAGTAATCACAGTTTGTTCATTCATCTGTTGGCAGACACGTGGTTTGTTATAGTTTGGGATTATGGCAGATATATGTTATGAATATTCATGTTCTTTGTCTTTGCATGTACATATGCTTTCATTTCTCTTAGGTAAATACCTAGAGAATGGACTGGCTGCAGACTTATGTTTAATTTTTTAAGAAACTACCAAACTCTTTCTACCAGCCATATAGCTCCATATCTCTACCAACACTTAGTATGATCAGCTTTTTAAATTTTAATGAGTTGAAAAAACATTTAGTGGTATCTCATTGTAGCTTTGTCTTTCTTTGATACTAATGATTTTAAGCACTTTTTCATGTGTTTATTTGTCATCCTGTAGCATCTTTGGTGATGTGCCTGGTCAAATCTTTTGCATGTTTTAAAATCAGGATTTCTGTCTTCTTATTATTGAGTCGTGTGAATTGATTACATATTCAAAATACAAGTCCTTTGTCAAAGATGCGTTTTGCAAATATTTTTCTCTTGTTTTAAATCGTGGTTGAACTATTAAAAGTAATAATTTACACAATCAATAAACATTTTCTTCTAAACCAATTCTAGATTGTGACATATCTTAAATGTTAATAACCACATTCAGTATAGGAAAGCCCAACACTTGTTAGGAATTGATGCAAAATTTTTACTGCTTTCTTCATTAAATACAAAGAGGGTTTACTTCAGTTTCTCTTCTTAAGTCATATAGAAAAGTTTACATTTTCCAAAAAGATGTCAGTATAGCAAAAACACATTTTATATAATCAGCATTTTTTTCTAGAATGGAATATTTTTACTACTTCATTTACTTCATAAGTAGTAATGATGGACTAACATCATTGCATAAAATATCCATTGCTAAAAAATCTCAGTACCATTTCATTACATTTATTTTCATTAAAATTACTATTTATTCAGCTTCATTTAAACATAATTTTTTCCAGTCTTTGATCCTTTGGGTTCATATTTTCTCTCTAATTACTCTTCAACATCTTTTTTTCAAAAATCAAAATTTGCAGTTGGTAGTAAGCAGAATACCTTTTAAAGCAATAGGTAAGTCATCAGAAAACACAACATCTATATTTAAAGCAAATTGCAGCATTTGCTGAATTCTAGCACTTTCTTCTGCATCCTTCTGTTAAAACTGATAACCAGCTTTACATTTATAAAGTTATATTTTTAGTTGTCTGAAAATCCTGGACAGTGCACTTATCAATTTGTATCAGAAAATGGTATTATCTTTAAATGCCAGGTGATGGATAATACTATCATAAAAGTCAAAAGTAAGAATAAAACTGGTAGGTATTCCAAAGGAAGTACCTCTGTGACATAAATAATCTTTGTCATTTTCTCTAATATGCTGCAAATGTATTTCTAACTCTAAAAAAAAATCCTTCACAGAATCACAATTACATTTGATTTAGAGTGCCACTACAAATTAACTAAGACCTTCTAGCAGTTGTTTAGAAGAGAGGAAATAATAGGAACAACTCTAGCTGTTGGGTTGTTTCCCATCAATTGGAAGCAAATCTCTTCGAGATTAGTCTTAGGTAGCATTTACTTCCTTTTCTAAAAGGTATGTAAATTGAATTCAGTATTGATAAATGATACATAACAGGAAACATTTTGTGTCTGAGTGTGAAGCTGTCTACACTGAAACATAAATCAGAACTGCCCTTTTCTCCCCTATTAACATATCAACTTCTTTCTTAAACTGAGAATATAATTAATTATGAAGCAGGAATTTTATTCTTAAAAAATATTTAAGAATAACCATTAACGCAGGCGTGGTGGCTCATGCCTGTAATCCTAGCACTTAGGGAGGCCAAAGCGGGTGGACTGCCAGAGCTCAGGAGTTCTAGACCAGCCTGGGCAACACAGTGAAACCCTATCTCTATTAAAAATACAAAAAATTCGCCAGATGTGGTAGTGTGCGCCTATAATCCCAGCTACTCAGACAGCTAAGGCAGGAGTATCACTTGAACCCAGGAGGCGGAGGTTGCAGTGAGCCATGATGGGGCTACTGCACTCCAGCCTGGGTGATAGAACAAGATTCTGTCTCAAACAAAACAAAACAAAAAGAATAAACACTAACCAGATCTTGAATTTGTTGGAGATTTAAATTTTAGTGAATATTTTGAAAATAAAAAAATTCACTCAAAAGTAAACAGCCCTTTTCTCTAAACTTTCAGGATAGATTATTTCTTTGGTTCAGGACTTAAACCATTAAATTCTCCCTACTGCAGGCTGGATCCAAGACAACTTGAGTAATAGAGAAGCAAGATTCTTAACTGATGTGTACTCTACTTCCTCTCTTTGAAAGCCCACTCTTTCAGGATTTTTGTTTGTTTTATTTTATGGGATGTGAGATTTTTTGGCAAGAATGAAGTAGGAGACACAGTGAAATGGTAGAGAAAAATGTAAATTTCATTTTATCAAAGAAGCCCAGTGCACTATACATCAAGCTAGTGCAATGGCTCTTCAGATAAATTGCTTGACAATGGAAACAAATAGGCCAGGTGCAGTGGTTCACACCTGTAATCCCAACACTTTGGCAGGCTTAGGCAGGTCAATCAATTGAGTTCAGAAGTTTGAGACCAGCCTGGGCAACATGGTGAAACCCCTGTCTCTACAAACCAAACAGCTTAGCTTCAAACTGGGTGTTAAAACCTTTTTTCCTTTCCTCTTTTCTCCCCAGTCTCAAGATACAGTTCTAAAATAAATTATACCTGTGTTTTACACCCTCAAAATATTTTCTTTCCTCCCTTCTCCCCAATCTGAAGATGTAACTTTGAGACAAACAACTTATGCACTTCCTTTCACCTTAAAATATAACCTCAAACTGTACTATAAACCTCCACTCCCTTCCTTTTCCTATACCATACTCCCATGCCTTCTGCATATTTATTTATTTAAATGCTTAATTTTTTGAGGTCTTCCTCTGCCTCTTTTGGGGTGTTGCTGGGGCTCTGTTCTGTTTAGACTTAGCTGCTGGCATCACCATTTGGGCATTTTTATCTATTTGTATTTGTGATGCTCAGGGCTTTGCTCACGTCGACTCAATCATCTAGGAGGACTGTTTAAAATTAAGACAAGAATTTGGAACTCTACCCAACCCCTTGTTGGGGATTTGTTTGGAAGCAAGCCATTTGTTTATATACATTTGTATTTGTTTGTATTTGTGGCACCCTCAGGGTTTGATCACATCTAACTCTGTCACCTAGGGAGCCATTTTGTGTCAGCCAGGATGGTCTCAATCTCCTAACCTCGTGATCCGCTCACCTCAGCCTCCCAAGGTGCTGGGATTACAGGCATGGGCCACCACGTCTGGCCCTCCCTTCCTTTCTTTTCTTTCTCCCTTTTTCTGTTTTATCTAGGGGTCCAGCCTTGAAAGGGAAAAACGGTTTCCAACATCCAGGTCTCTAATTTTGTTGTTCTCTTTGAAACTCCAAGTAGTTACGTATTATGTCCCATTTCTCTGCACATTTTAAACTGATAGACAAATTACAAAAAAAAAAATTCAAAGCTCAAAGAGTTAACTTACACTATAGAGTTAGAGTCTTCTAAAACTCTATCTTCCTTTCTTTTTTCCTGCTTGCTTTAAATCTACTGTTACTAAACTACTAGTACTAAGACCCATGATTTATGGTCTAACTACAACATAAACATTAAAACTCATTTAAAGTATATATTTTTAAAAAGGTTTTGTTAAACCAAACTGCCATAAAGACTACTTTACTCCAAATTTTGGTTCATAGCCTTCCTTAGATTATCTAGCAGGGCAAACCAAGTTTAGCCATGTGATTAGGTTCCAATTTTATTAAAAAAATAAGAGTCAGCTATCTTTTATTTGTTGGTGAGTTTGTGGTGCTGTCTCATGACTAGAGCTCCAAGGTAAAAGCTATTGAATCTTTGTGTATGTATGTGTACATGTTTAGATATGGATACATAATATACCTATAATAGTTACATTTTGTTTTGTATCTAACATACTGCCAAATTGACATATGGGTAAATGAATACTCATAAATTAATCCTGGCTGAGTGAAGTGGCTCATGTCAGTAATCTCAGCACTTTGGGAGGCTGAGGCAGGTGGATCGCTTGAACCCAGGAGTTTGAGAACTGCCTGGGCAACATGATGAAATCCTGTCTCTAAAAAATAAACAGAATAGTGATGACACCTGTAGTCCCAGCTACCCAGGAGGCTGAGGTGAGAGGGTCACCTGAGACTGGGGAGGTTGAGGCTTCAGTGAGCCATGATCACACCGTTGCATTGCAGCCTGGGTGATAGAGTGAGATCCTGTCTCAAAAAAAAAAAAAAAAAAATTAAGCCCAAATGCTTTTCAAGTTCACATACATCTTTGATAAATAAGCTGGCCTTATAAATTATTAATAAAATAATAATTAAAATGTTTAAAAAGCTATTAACACATTTTTGTTTGAGTTTATTGATTAAATGGTTTCATATTCATCTCTGCCAAATATTATTAGGTGACAAAATTTGGCATAAAAGTTATAGAAGTATAAACCCACCCAAAACCAAAATAATTTTACTTACATAATTTTTAATAAATAAAACATTTAATATTATTTAATAAAAACAACTAAATTCTTCTAAATTATTAACAAATGTCCATGTGGTTAACTTTAAAATTCTTAAACACCTAATGTTCATAAAGTTTAAAATAGTTAAGAAAAAAATAACTAACTTTAAATCATGTCCATCCCTATATAATGCTTTCAAAAGTAATCTAAACAAACAAAAATAAAAAATTGAGTATGTATAATGAAATAAATGCTTGTAAGTGAACTTTGTATATAATTTAAAATCTTAAAATTATTATAGATGCTTATTAAATGTCTGTGCCATTTCCAATTTTAAAAATTATTATCTAAAAACATATTCCAAAATTGTAGAATCGTTCTTACTATAAAGTGCTAAAACTACTAAACAGTTTATATACAAAATATACAAAAATATATTTAAAAAATAAAATGTTTTTAGTAAAAAGTTATAAATGGTATAAAAATACAGTTTTTGTCAACAAAATATAATTTTGTCTAATTCAAAGAGTTTTTTAAATTACCTTAAAAAAACTAAAAATTAAAACAAATATTAAAAAATCTGTGAGAGCTAATCTTATTTTAAAAGTTCTATAAGTATAAACAAGTTGACTAAAATTTAAAGGGAATTATTTAGTTTCTCCATAGGTTAAACATTAAAATAAAAATATACTAATCCAGGACCAAAATATGGGCCCATGTGTGTAAATAACAGGATTTTCTCAAAAAATTAATCTACTTTTTAATAAAAAAAGATAGAATTATAAAAAGTTTATTAAAATGTTACCTTATAGTCATAATTATAATAAATATTTATAGTTTTATTAAAAATTGTGTTTAGCATTAATAATACACAAATACAAAAGTAAAATCTACCTTTCTTTTTTAAACAACACTTGGCTGGGCATGGTGGCTCACGCCTGTAATCCCAGCATTTTAGGAGGCAGAGGCGGGCGGATTACGAGGTCAAGAGATTGAGACCATCCTGGCCAACAGAGTGAAACCCTGTCTCTACTAAAATACAAAAGTTACCTGGGCATGGTGGCATGCGCCTGTAGTCCCAGCTACTCAGGAGGCTGAGTCAGGAGAATTGCTTGAAGCCAGGAGGCAGAGGTTGCAGTGAGCCAAGATCACACCACTGCACTCCAGCCTGGCACCTGGGAAAAAGCAAGACTCTGTCTGAAAAAAAAAAAAACCTAAACAACACTTTCATAATATTAAAAACAATAAAAGATTTTTATTTGCTTGTTAAATAAGCCAAAAAAAAAAATAAACAAAAAGACATGCTGGCCTTATGCTGTTTTTATTGGATCCTATTTAAAAAACAGTCTCCCTCTATCAATGAGTAAAGACTTTTTGCCTTAAAATTTTTTAAATTATCATTTAAATTATCATTATCAATTATTATTTTAAATAACTTAAAATAACCTAAAATTTAATTTATCTAATAAATAACTTATCAGTCATATCTAAAAAGTAATATCTAATAACTTTAAAAATGATGCCAGTAAAATAAAAAAAATCTTTCAAGACTCCCATAAAACCTGTGTTCATACATATCACAGAAATTAATTACATAAACTATACTAATAAAATCTTTTTATAACTTTTTATTTAAAACACTGTTAATTCTTTTGTTTTACAAAGTCCAAAAACCTTTTTTTAAGCTATTAACAACTTTCTTGCTTTTTTTTTTTTTCTTAATTGTACTTTAGATTCTGGGGTACATGTGCAGATCATGCAGGATTGTTGCATTGGTACATAGATGGCAACGTAGTTTGCTGCCTCTATCCCTCTGTCACCTATATCTGGCATTTCGAACCAACCCATGCTATCTCTTCCCAACCTCCCCACCCCCTACTGTCCCTCCACTAGCCCCTGCCAACAGACCCCAATATGCAATGCTCCCCTCCCTGTGCCCATGTGTTCTCATTGTTCAACACCCACCTATGAGTGACAACATGCAGTGTTTGATTTCCTGTTCTTGTGTCAGTTTGCTGAGATGATGGTTTCCAGATTCATTGATGTCCCTACAAAGGACACGAACTCATCATTTTTTATGGCTGCATAATATTCCATGGTGTATATGTGCCACATTTTTCCTGTCCAGTCTATCATTGATGGGCATTTGGGTTGGTTCCAGGTCTTTGCTATTGTAAACAGTGCCACAATGAACATACATGTGCATGTGTCTTTATAATAGAACAATTTATAATCCTTTGGGTATATACCCAGTAATG